>LR751223.1:2500-68032 GCA_902729485.2 Mus minutoides | reverse complement strand
TTTGGTATATTTACACAATGGAGTACTACTCAGCTATTAAAAACAATAAATATATGAAATTCCTAGGCAAATGGATGGATCTGGAGGCCATCATACTGAGTGAAGTAACCCAATCACAAAAGAACTCACATAACATGTACTCACTGATATGTGGATATTAGCCCAGAAACCTAGACTACCCAAGATACAATTTACTAAATACATGAAACTCAAGAAGAAGGAAGATCAAAATGTGGACAGGTCACCCCTTCCTAGAATTAAGAACAAAGCACACATTGAAAGAGTTACATAGATCATGTGTGAAGCTGAATCCAAAGGATGGACCCAATGACTGTGGCTGCCAGGGATCCAACCCACAATCAGCCACCAAACATAGATACTATAGCATATGCCAGCAAGATAGTGCTGAAAGGACCCGGATATAGCTGTCTCGTGGGAGACTATACCAATGCCTGGCAAACATGGAGGTGGAAGCTCACAGTCAGCTATTAGATGGAACACAGGTTTCCCAAGGAAGGAGCTAGAGAAAGTACCCAAGGAGCTGAAGGTGTCTTCAACCCTATAGGTGGAAGAATAACCATGAACTAACTAATAACCCCTGAGCTCATATCTCTAGCTGCATATATAGAAGAGGATGGCCTAGTTGGCCATCATTGGGAAGAGAGGCCCCTTGGTCATGCAGACTTTATATGCCCCAATACAGGGGAACGCCAGGGCCAAGATGTGGGAGCGGGTGGGTAGGGGATCAGGGCCGGGAGGGGGGAGGGTATAGGGAACTTTCTGGATAACCCTTGAAATGTAAATGAAGAAAATATCTAATAAAAGTTGGAAAAAAAATCTAATCCTACACAATGGGAAGGTCCAGAAGGTTTGCCTTTCTCCAGTCCTATAAGATGCAAACTGGTAAGTGGGGCACCAGCAGATCTGAAGAGTTTTGTTCTTGCCCTCTTCCTTGTGCCACACCTTAGGTTTGGAGATGCTGCTGCTCAATTAGATGAATTAAATTCAATGGGTTTAATTGGGCCTGAGGTAACAAGGGCCAGGTGGCAACATTTAATCACCAGAGACAAGGTTATTGTAGTTATTATAATGGACAGCATAAACAAAACAATGTTGATAATGACATACCCCGTAATGGTCAGCACAGGAGAAGTGAAATTTATAATGGTTTGTACCTTTGGTACTGGCTAATCAGTCATGGTGTTTCCAGGCATGAAATAGATAGGAAGCCTACTGCATATTTGTTTGATCTGTATAAGCAGAAAAATTCTCAAACAAATGAAAGAAAGGCTAAATTGGATTATGGCAAAAGGCAATCTTAGCCAGTGAATCAATATCCAGACTTTAGCCAGTTTGCAGATCCAGAACCCCTTGAAAGAAGGGGTGGCCAGGTTCCCCTGAGGAAGGATCCTGATAAGACACCTAAAATTTTTGCTGTTAGCCTTTCTCCAGTTCTTCCCCAAAGGGATCTATGGCCTTTTACAAGGGTAACTGTACACTGAGGGAAAGGAAATAATCAGACTTTCCGGGATCTATTGGATACTGGTTCTGAATTGAATTGATGCCATCCCAGAAGATCTCAAGAAACATTGTGGCCCTCTAGTTAAAGTAGGAGCTTCTGGAGGACAGGTGATTAATGGAATTTAGACTGATGTCCAACTCACAGTAGGTGCAGTAGGTCCCATAACACATTCTGTGGTCATTTCCCCAGTTCCAGAATGTATAATTGCGATAGATATACTCAGAAATTGGCAGAATTCTCACATTGGTTCCCTGACCTATAGAATGAGGGCTGTTATGGTTGGAAAGGCTAAATGGAAGCCTTTATCATTGCTTCTGCCAAAGAAAATAGTGAATCAAAAAAAAGTATTGTATTCTTGGAGAAATTGCAGAAATTACTGCCACTATCAAAGACTTGAAAGATGCAGAGGTAGTGGTTCCCACCACATCTCCCTTTAACTCTCCTATCTGGTCAGTGCAGAAGACAGATGAAAAAATGGAAAATGGCAGTTGACTATTGAAAACTAAATCAGGTAGTAACTCCAATTGCAGCTGCTGTACCAGATGTAGTTTCATTACTTGAGCAAATTAACACATCTCCTGGAACCTGGTATGCAGCTATTGATCTGGCCAATGCCTCAGTCTCAGTAACTGTCCATAAGGACCACCAAAAGCAATTTGCTTTCAGTTGGCAAGGCCAGTAGCTTTGCTTCAAGGATACATTAACTCTCCTGCCCTGTGGCATAACTTAGATAGAAGGGATTTTTTTTTTAAGATTTATTTATTATTATATCTAAGTACACTGTAGCTGTCTTCAGATTCATCAGAAGAGGGCGTCAGATCTCATTAAGGATGGCTGTAAGCCACCATGTGGTTGCTGGGGTTTGAACTCATCACCTTCGGAAGAGCAGTCGGGTGCTCTTACCCGCTGAGCCATCTCACCAGCCCCCAAAGAAGGGATCTTGATCATTTGTCTCTCCCACAGAATATCACATTGGTGCACTATATTGATGACATTATCCTCACGTTGAAACTGAACAACATTCTACTCAATGATTCCTTGGTCAAGAATGAAACACAGAAAGAAATTAAAGACTTTTTAGAGTTTAATGAAAATGAAGCCACAACATACCCAAACTTATGGGACACAATGAAGGCAGTCTTAAGAGGAAAACTCATATCCCTGACAGCCTACAAAAAGAAATTAGAGAGAGGATACAATAGCAGCCTGACAGCACACCTAGAAGCTCTAAAACTGAACGAAGCAAATTCACTCAAGAGGATTAAAAGTCAGGAAATAATCAAACTCAGGGCTGAAATCAACCAAGTGGAAACAAAAAGAACTATTCAAAGAATCAACCAAACCAGGAGCTGGTTCTTTGAGAAAATCATCAAGATAGATAAACCCTTAGCCAGAGTAATTAGAGGGCACAGAAACAGTATCCTAATTAACAAAATCAGAAATGAAAATGAACATAAAAACAGAACTTAAGAAAATTCAAAATATCATCAGACCTTCTACAAAAGTCTAAACTCAACAAAATTGGAAAACCTGGATGAAATGGACAATTTCCTAGACAGATACCAGGTACCACAGTTAAAACAGGATCAGATTAACGATCTAAACAGTCCCATTTCCCTGAAAGAAATAGAAGTAGTCACCAATAGTCTCCCAAGCAAAAAGAGCCTATGATCAGATGGGTTTAGTGCAGAATTCTATCAGACCTTCAAAGAAGACTTATGCCAACTCTCCTCAAACTATTCCATAAAATAGAAACAGAAGGTACTCTACCCAATTTGTTCTATGAAGCCACAATTTCTCTGATACATAAACAACACAAAGATCCAACAAAGAAAAAGAACTTCAGACCAAATTCTCCTATGAATATCGATGCAAAATACTCAATAAAATCCTTGCAAACCAAATCCAAGAATACATCAAAATGATCATCCATCATTACCAAGTAGGCTTCATCCCAGAGATGCAGGGATGGTTTGATATGTGGAAATCTATTAACGTAATCCACTATATGAACAAACTCAAAGACAAAAACACATGATCATCTCGTTAGATGCTGAGAAAGCATTTGACAAAATTCAACAACCCTTCATGATAAAAGGGATGAAAGGTCAGGAATTTAAGACCCATACCTAAATATAATAAAAGCAATATACAGCAAACAAGTAGCCAACATCAAACTAAGTGGAGAGAGACTCGAAGCAATCACACTAAAATCAGGGACTAGACAAGGCTGCCAACTTTCTCCCTACTTATTCAATAGAGTACTTGAAGTCCTAGCCAGAGCAATTCAAGAACAAAGAAAGATGAAGAGTATACAAATTGGAAAGGAAGAGGTTAAAATATCACTATTTGTAGATGACATGATAGTATATAAAAGTGACTCTAATAATTCCACCAGAGAACTCCTAAACCTGATAAACAGCTTCAGAGCAGTAGCTGAATATAAAATTAACTCAAACAGATCAATGGCCTTCCTCTACACAAAGAATAAATGGGATGAGAAAGAAATTAGGGAAACAACACCCTTCATAATAGTCACAAATAATTTAAAATACCTTGGTGTGACTCTAACTAAGGAAGTAAAGGATCTATAAGATAAGAACTACAAGTCTCTGAAGAAAGAAATTGAAGAAGATCACAGAAGATGGAAAGATCTCCCATGCTCATGGATTAGCAGGATTAATATAGTCAAATTTTTGGCTATCTTGCCGAAAGCAACCTACAGATTCAATTCAATCCCCATCAAAATTCCAACTCAATTCTTTACTGAGTTAGAAAGGGCAATTTGCAAATTCATCTGGAATAATAAAAAAACCTAGGATAGCCAAAATTATTCTCAATAATAAAAGAACTCTGGAGGAATCACCATGCCTGACCTCAAGCTGTATTACAGAGTAATTGTGATAAAACTGCATGGTACTGGTACATCGACAGACAGGTAGATCAATGGAATAGAATTGAAGACCCAGAAACGAATCCACACACCTATGGTCACTTGATCTTTGACAAGGGAGCTAAAGCCATCCAGTGGAAAAAAGACAGCATTTTCAACAAATGGTGCTGGCACAACTGGTGGTTATCATGTAGAAGAATATGAATTGATGCATTCTTATATGTTTGTAAGAAGCTCAAGTCTAAGTAGATCAAAGATCTCCACATAAAACAAGAGACATTGAAATTTATAGAGGAGAAAGTGGGGGAAAGCCTCAAAGATATGGGCACAGGGGAAAAATTCCTAAACAGAACAGTAATGGTTTGTGCTGTAAGATCAAGAATTGACAAATGGGACCTCGTAAAACTTCAAAGCATTTGTAAGCCAAAAGACACTGCCAATAAGACAAAAAAGCCACTAATAGATTGGGAAAAGATTTTTACCAATCTTAAATCTGATAGGGGAATAATATCCAATATATACAAAGAGCTCAAGAAGCTGGACTTCAGAAATTCAAATAACCCCATTTAAAAATGGAGAGCAAAGCTAAACAAAGAAGTCTCAACTGAAGAATACCGAATGGCTGAGAAGCACCTGAGACAATGTTCAATATCTTTAATCATTAGGGAAATGCAAGTCAATACAACCTTGAGATTCGACCTCACACCAGTCAGAATGGCTAAGATCAAAAATTCAGGTGACAGCAGATGCTGGTGAGGATGTGGAGAAAGAGAAACACTCCTCCATTGCTGGTGGGATTGCAAGCTAGTACAACCACTCTGGAAATCAGTCTGGCGGTTCCTCAGAAAAGTGGACATAGTACTACGAGAAGATCCAGCAATACCTCTCCTGGACATATACCCAGAAGATGTTTCAACTGGTGTTAAGGACACATGATCCACTGTGTTCATAGAAGCCTAATTTATAATAGCCAGAAGCTGGAAAGAACCCAGATGTCCCTCAACAGAGGAATGGAGACAGAGGAATGGAAAATATGGTACATTTACACAATGGAGTACTACGCAGCTATTAAAAACAATGAAATTGTGAAATTCTTGGGCAAATGGATGTATCTGGAGGATTTATCATTAGTGAAGTAACCCAATCACAAAAGAAGTCACTAGATATGCACTCACTGATAAGTGGATATTAGCCCAGAAACTTAGAATACCCATGATAAATTTGCAAAACACAAGAAAATCAAGAAGAAGGAAGAACAACGTGTGGATATTTCATTCCTCCTTAGAATGGGTAATAAAATACCCATGAAAGGAGTTACAGAGACATATTTTGGAGCTAAAATGAAAGGATGGACCATCCAGAGACTACCTCAACCTAGGATCCATCCCATAATCAGCCACCAAACCCAGACACTATTGCATATGCCAGCAAGTTTTTGCTGACAGGACCCTAATATAGCTGTCTCCTATGAGGCTATGCCATTGCCTGGCAAATACAAAAGTGGATGCTTACAGTCAGCTATAGGATCAAACACAAGGCTCCCAATGGAGGAGCTAGAGAAAGGACCCAAGGTGCTGAAGGGGTCTGCAACCCTATAAGAAGAACCACAATATGAACTAACCAGAACCCCCAGAGCTTGTGTCTCTAGCTGCATATGTAGCAGAAGATGGCCTAGTCAGCCATCATGGGGAATATAGGCCCCTAGGTCTTGCAAACTTTATATGCTGCAGTACAGGGGTACGCCAGGGCCAAGAAGTAGGAGTGGGTAAGTAGTGGAGCAGGGCCTGAGTAGGGGATAGGAGACTTTCAGGGTAGCATTTGAAATGTAAATAAAGAAAATATCTAATAAAATAAAATTTTTAAATGGCGTACAAAACTAAGCAGAAATCACAACAGAGGAATTTTGCATGTCCGAGAAGCAATCAAAGAAATGTTCAAAGTCCTTACTCATCAGAGAAATGTAAATCAAAACAGCTCTGAGATTCCATCTTTACACCCATCAGAATGGCTAGGATCAAAAATTAAAAAGACAGCACATGCTGGTGGGAATTTGGAGCAAGGGGAACAGTCTGCCATCGGTGTTGGGAGTGCAAACATGTACAACCACTTTGGAAATCAATTTGGCAGTTTCTCAGAAAACTCAGAATAATTATATAAGACTCAGCTTCACCACTACTGGTCATACCCCAAAAGATGCTCTACCATCTGCCAAAGATATATTCTCAACTATGTTCATAACAGCTATATTTGAAATATCCAGGAACTTGAAATAACCTTGATGTCGCTTAACTGAAGAATGGATAAAGAAAATATGGTACATTTACACAATGGAATGTTATGTAGCTGTTAAAAACAATTACATAATTAAATTTTCTGACAAATGAATCAAACTAGAAAATATCATCCTGAGTGAGGTAACCCAGACCCAAAAAGACAAACATGGTATGTACTTACTTATCAGTAAAACTTTGAGGTAAAGACTAATCATGCTACAATCCACAAAACCAAAGAGGTTAAGTAACAAGAGGGGCTTAAGATGGGATACATGGCTCTCCCTGGGAAGGGGAAATAGAATAGGTGTTATGGGTGAACTGGGGTTGAGTGAAGACAGGAATGGGAGTGATCGGTTGGGGAAGAGGATAGAGGGAAAGAGTACTGGGAGAGACAATTGGGATGGAAGGGAAGCAATTCAGGGACAAGGTAGAAACCTAATACAGGAATTTATTAGAGTAATCCTAGCTAAGACTCCTAGTAATGGGGAATACAGAGCCTAAACTAACCATGTCCTATAACCAGTCAAGACTTCCCGTGGAGAGTTTGGGGCACCAACCCAGCCACATAAACTTTGACCAACAATTTATCCAGCCAGCATGGGAAAAAGGTGGCACAGAAATTGTGGCTACCCAATGATTAGTCAAACTTGATACCCATGCCACAAGAAAGAACCCACCACTGACACTGCCTGGAGAAGAAGAAACCAGACACTGCATGGGTCAGATACCCAAGATATAACCAAACACAACTATTAAAAATGTCAATAAAATGATTCCTACTGATATCCTGCTACACTGAATTTATGCCTAATCCAATTGTCATGAGAGAAGTTCATCCAGCAACTGACGAGAAAAGATGCAGGGACACAAAGCCAAACAAGATGCAGAGTTTGGGGAATGCTGTGGAAGGGGTAAAAGAGGGTTGTAGGAGCCAGAGGGATCAAGGACACGACAAGAAAATCCACAGAATCAACAAACCTGGACACATAGAGACTCATAGAGACTCACTGAGACTAAACACAAAATCAGGGAGCCTGCATGGGTCTAACAGGCTCTCTGCAAACATTGTTACAGTGGCATAGCTTGGTGTTTTGTGCGGCTCCTAACAGAGGAAACAGGGACTGGTTCTAGTGATACTTGCCTGCTTTTGGCACCCTTTTCCTCCTAATGGGTTGCCTTATCTAGCCGTAATAAGAAGGTTCCTGAACTTATCGAAATTTGATATACCATGTTTGGTTAATATGCCTGGGAGACTGCACATTTAGAAGGGAAACACAGGAGGGATGAATGGGAAGGGAGGAGGTGGGAGGGATTGGAGGAGGCAAGAAGCAGAGGAAGTGTGAGAGGGGAAATTCCTGTAGGGATATAATATATGAGAGATTAATAAATTAATTTTTAAAAAAGATAACATGGAAATATAATGACACAGTTACCAAAATTTTTTGTCAAATCTAAAAAGCATGCCAAACCAGTGGCCACTGTTGTTTACACCTCATGGTCTTGCTTTAAAACCAGAAAAATAAACTTATGTGTGACTTGAGATTACAGGCCAGAAATGACAATGCAATTTGCATAATTATGTATAGCCTCTCCTACTTCTTTGAGCTCCTTGAATGTTGCAGGAATTTTCTTTGGAACATATAAGTAACTAACACACGATGATCCAAATAGAAAAGAGACTAACAGACTAAAGAAATGATTCCATCCAAGTCCATCTTTGTGAACCAATGACTTTATTAGAGTTACTTACCAAAGAATGAATAACTTCACCAGCAACATGAACAATGATTACCCCTCTCCAGTATATTTGACTAACAAGCAAAGGCTTAATTGGAGAGTCTCAGCTACTAGCCAACCATGCACATCCTATATATGCCAAGAAAAAACAAATAAATAAAAGCAAAACAACCACGTGTACTATTACATGAAACTGTGGGGAAAGAATTGTGACTATCATCTCAGGTAAAGGTCTTAGGATTCCCTGTTTCAAGAAGGGATTTTCTTGAATGGGTTTGTTTGTGCCTATGTTTCTTTGTTTCCATCACAGTCTCACACTGTAACCCAAGTTGCTCTGAAGCCCTATGAAATCCTCCAGCCCTATTAATGCTGGAATTAGAGGTGTAAATCACTACTATTGGATCTAGAGATGATAATAACATTGTATCATTTTCATTTCACTGGCCATACTTATCAATGTACTCATGTAAATATTTCATTCCCAAGGCTATGAACCAGGTATTGTGTAAGGAAATCATTCCTGTTGAATGATGGTGAAGGTTTTGTGTATCTAAAGAAAACAGTTCCAATGAAATACTTGGAAATACCAGAGTAAACTTTTAGTTATTCTACTACCACCATTACATCACTCACTTAAGGCCACACAATACTAGAATTCAAGATACTGAACATGCATAGACAATAAGAAAGAACTTTTCAGTCTGTCATGTGTTGGTATCTTATCAATATATAATGTCCAGTGATTATTAGTTCATGTAAGTCTTCCTTAGGACAAATTAGAGATTCCAGAAATATCAAAATATATTTCATAGAGTGTTTTGATTGGCTCTAACAACTCAGGACAAAATATCTGGTCGTAATGTAGACAAGAAAGAAAGATCAGGTCTCGCTATCTCATATATTGCTATTGACCCATAAGAGAAGAAACCATCTGAACACTAAGGAAATGGCAATGAAGAAACCATGCCTTGCTCACCAGTTGTCTTCACAATTCAAACTTCCACTTTAGTGTTTGCCTTAAAACTTATTAAACTATTTACTTTGACAAAATCAAGTTGCTTCCCATTAGTCATCGTCAAAGGCACAAGAAAGCCAATGAGTGGCTTTGTTTCTTTCAAACAGGAAGTTTCCTTGTGATCATTCTGACCTGCTCAGGATCGCAGAATAATCAATGGGTGATGGCCCCGGCTGTATTACACTACATCAAAATACTGATGACACAATGTTAGAAGACTTGGAGATGAGAATCAATCAGGAATCTTCTGTGGAGGCTTAGGCTAGTGATTTAACAGATACAAGCTTCCACAACTTTCGAAACTTGATTTTTCTCAAATACTTATAGATAGAATAGTTAATGATGACATGATCATTTTGTAACATGGAAATTATGACCCTACTGTTCTTAAAATGGATGTGTTTCTATGACATCAAATCAATTATTGGTTCATGTTGGCATACAGTCTGTTTAAAAGACATATTTATCTGAAGTGCCATGAACTTTGCAGTGTTCCACTCATGTGCACATGAGTGTGGATAGCAGGAAATCTTACATGGCATTTTGTTGAAATAATCTTTATCTGCAGCATTAGCTGCATATTTTCTTTTTCTGCAACCTCTTCATGGCATCTTTGATTTCCCTGTTCCTCAGACTATAAATCAAAGGGTTCAACATGGGAATCACCACAGTGTAGAAGACAGATGTGAATCTATCAAAGCTGGAGAAGCTACCAGAGCTAGATCGCAAATAGACAAAGATGCCAGTACTATAGAAGAGAGAAACAGCTGTCAGGTGAGAAGCACAGGTGTTGAAGGCCTTGGACCTGCCTTTAGCTGAAGTGATCTTTAAGATGGACAGGACAATAAAACCATAGGACAGCATAGTAGCTAAGGCATTTGCTATTCCAAAACACATGGTTAATATAGCAAGAAGGACCTGTACAAAGAAAGCATCACTACAGGATAGATTTAATAGCTGAGATATGTCACAGAAGAAATGCCTAATGACATTAGGTCCACAGAAATGGAGCTGCAGCAAGGCACATATCTGAGATACAGAACCTGTGAGTCCTGCTGTATAGCTTCCCATCACCATCTGAGCACAGAGGCTGGGTGACATGATTGAGGAGTACAGAAGAGGGTTACAAATGGCAGCATACCTGTCATAGGCCATGGCTGTCATGAGACAACATTCAGTCAGCCCCATAGTGGAAAGGATAAAGTATTGAACTATGCAGCCCACAAAGCTGATGGTTTGCTTTTCCTGGAAGAAGTTAGACAGCATCTTGGGGGCTGTGGATGTAACAAAGCAGAGGTCTATAAAGGAGAGATTACTAAGGAAGAAATACATGGGTGTGTGAAGGTGGGAATCCATTCTTATTAAAGCAATAAGGGACAAGTTCCAGGTCATAGTCATAATGTAGATCACCAAAAATATGACAAAAAGCAGAACTGTGATTCTAGGGAAATCTGAGAATCCCAGGAGGATGAACTGGCTGATCGTGGTAATATTTCTTTCCCCAATCATCTCTTCAGTGCTAGTGCTCCTAAAATAAGAAAGGAAATGAGAAAATACACTGCTGACTCCAGTGATATTGGATCATTATTTTGATGATAGATAATCATAAACATTTTAAACTTTAATGACAACTTCATAAAACAATATCTAAGAAATAAGTGATCACACAAACATGTACAAACACATGTAAGTAAGCACACGCACTCTCAAGTCTTCATCACACTGTCACATTTGTAATTAATACATCTGAGAAGAATACTAAGTTCCTAGTAAAGTTTAAATTAGTCTTCTTATGGAAGGATCATATGATGGACTTTAGAAAGAGACAGGTAGTGCCTTGATGCCAAAGGGTCTGTCTCTTTTGTGAGTATGTTTCCTTTAATTAACAGACACTCAAAAGGATTTTAGAGATTTCACAATTTAGTTCTGATTCTCTTTGCTCTATATTAAACTATCCCAGTGGCTTCCAAACAATGACTTTGAAAACTTAATTAAGGACAAGACAGCAGAATTCTTTGAATAGAAAGTTGCTGAGATGATAGAACTAATGACTAATGCATAGACTCAGCCCACACTTGGGTACATGGCGACTGTTCATTAAATCTTGATTGTTACAGTTAATGAGTGCTAACCATCATGACTGACAGCTGCATCTGGATAGAGTGATGCCAGGTCTCCAGTGTTCCCAAGATGTCTTCACCCACCAACAATGAGACACAATGGCTCCAGGCAGCTGTAGATTCAGCAGAATCCAGGCAGATCAAAATACCCAGGGATGATCTTGTCTCCCTGGTCCCTCTGAGAATAGTGTGCGCATATCAGCTCCCGGAATGCAGAGAGTGAATGAGAGGACTGCAGAAGCAACACAGCTTCTGGGACAGGCAGAAGCAACACAGCTTCTAGGACAGACTTTGTTTTGGGCTGCAGACATCCAGGCACCTTTCCCCACCAGAGGTGAGGTGTCTGCCCAGGAGGGCTCTGACAGCCAGAGCAGGTGAGAGAGCCAACTTGTGTCTCTGGGTCACTCAGAGAACAGTCTATGCAGGTGAGCACACAGATCTGAGACAGGCCATGTTTCAGGCCTTCATCTTCACCCAAGAGGCAGGTCTGAAGGCCAGACCTCTTTACACCTTCCCTGCAAGAGGAGAGCTTGCCTGAAGAGAGTACTCTGACCACTGAGACTCAGAAGAGAGCTGGACTCCCAGGACAGCTGACAGAGGCTAAAAGAATCAGAGGAGGAACAGGCTCCAGCCAGAGACAACTATAAAAAATGACGCCAGAGATTACCAATTGGCAAAAGGCAAATGTAAGAATCTTACCAACAGAAACCAAAACTGTTTAATATCATCATAACCCAGTACTCCCCTACTTGGCCATTACTGGTTACCTCAAACAGCCAAAAAGCAAGATTCAGATTCAAAATCATATCTCATGATGATGGTAGAGGACCTTAAGAAGGGCATTAAAGAAATACATCACTTAAAGAAATACAGGAGAACATTGCTAAATCGGAGAAGTCCGTAAAGAATCACAGGAAAACACTGCTAAACAGGTAGAAGTCCTTAAAGAGGAAACACAAAAATTCCATAAAGAATTACAGGAAAACACAACCAAACAGGAGTTGGAATTGAACAAAAATATCCAAGACCTAAAAAGGGAAGTAAAAACAATAAAGAAAACACAAAGTGAGACAACTCTAGAGATAGAAATCCTAGAAAAGAAATCAGGAATCATAGATGTGAGCATCAGCAAAAGAATACAAGAGATAGAAGAGAGAATCTCAGTTGCAGAAGATTCGATAAAGAACATGGACACAACAATCAAAGAAAATGCAAAATGCAAAAAGATCCTAACTCAAAACATCCAGACAATCCAGGACACAATGAGAAGACCGAATCTATAGATAATAGGGGTAGATGAGAATGAAGATTTTCAATTTAAAGGGCAAGCAAATATCTTCAATAAAATTATAGAAGAAAATTTTCCAAACCTAAAGAAAGAGATGCTCATGAACATACAAGAAGCCTACAGAAATCTAAATAGACTGGACCAGAAAAGAAATTCCTTCAGACACATAATAATTAGAACAACAGATGCACTAAATAAAGACAGAATATTAAAAGCAGTAAGAGAAAAAGGTCAAGTAACATATAAAGGCAGGGCTATTAGAATTACACCAGACTTCTCACCAGAGACTATGAAAGCCAGAAGATCCTAGACAGAAGTTATACAGACACTAAGAGAACACAAATGCCAGCCCAAGCTGCTATACCCAGAAAACACTCAATTACCATAGATGGAGAAACCAAAGTGTTCAATGACAAAACCAAATTCACATAATATCTTTCCACGAATCCAGCCCTTCAAACAATAATAACGGGAAAACACCTATACAAGGACAGAAACTACACCCTAGGAAAAGCAAGAAAGTAATCCTTCAACAAACCAAAAAAAGGACAGCCACAAGAACAGAATCCCAACTTTAACAACAAAAATAAAAAGAAGCAACAATGACTTTTCTTTAATTTCTCTTAACATCAATGGACTCAATTCCCCCCAAAAGACATAGACTAATAGACTGCCTACACAAACAGGACCCAACATTTTGCAGGTTACAAGAGACCCACCTCAGGGAAAAAGACAGATACTAACTCAGAGTGAAAGGCTCGAAAACAATTTTCCAAGTAAATGGTCCGAAAAAACAAGCTGGAGTAGCCATTCTAATATCATATAAAATTGACTTTCAACCCATAGTTATCAAAAAAGACATGGAGGGGCACATCATACACATGAAAGGTAAAATCGTCCAAGATGAACTCTCAATTCTGTATATCTATGCTCCAAATGCAAGAGAAGCCACATTCATTAAAGAAACTTTAGTAAAGCACAAATCACACATAGCACAGCACACAATAATAGTGGGAGATTTCAACACCCCACTCTCACCAATGGACAGAACCTGGAAACAGAAACTAAACAGAGACACATGGACACTAACAGAAGTTATGAAAAAATGGATCTATTATATGTCTACAGGATATATTAATACTAAAACAAAAGGATATACCTTCTTCTCAGCACCACATGGTACCTCCTCCAAAATTGACCATATAATCGGTCACAAAATAGGCCTCAAGAGATACAAAAATATTAAATTATCCAATTCATCCTATCATATCATGACAGACTGAGGCTGATCTTCAATAACAGCAGAAATAATAGAAAGCCAGCATTCACGTGGAAACTGAACAACATTCTACTCAATGATGCCTTGGTCAATGATGAAATAAAGAAATTAAAGACTTTTTAGAGTTTAATGAAAATGAAGCCACAATATACCCAAACTTATGGGACACAATGAAGACAGTCCTAAGAGGAAAACTGATAGCCCTGAATGCCTCCAAAAAGAAACTAAAGAGAGCATACACTAGCAGCCTGACAGCACACCTAGAAGCTCTGGAACTAAAGGAAGCAAATTCACCCAAGAGGAGTAGACAGCAGGAAATAATCAAACTCAGGGATGAAATCAAACAACTGGAAACAAAAAGAACTATTCAAAGAATCAACTAAACCAGGAGCTGGTTTTTTGAGAAAATCAACAACATAGATAAACCCTTAGCCAGATAATTAGAGGGCACAGGGACAGTATTCTAATTAACAAAATTAGAAATGAAAAAGAATACATAACAACAGAACCTGAGGAAATCCAAAACATCATCAGATCCTACTACAAAAGGCTTCTCAACAAAACTAGAAAACATGGATGAAATGGACAACTTCCTAGACAGATACCAGGTACTAGAGTTAAATCAGGATCAGATTAACCATCTAAACAGCCCCATTTGCCCTAAAGAAATAGAAGCAGTCATCAATAGTCTCCCAACCAAAAGAAAACCAGGACCAAATGGGTTTAGTGCAGAGTTCCATCAGACCTTAAAGAAGACAAAATTCCAACTCTCCTCAAACTATTCCACAAAATAGAAACAGAACATCCTCCACCCAATTCATTTCATGAAACCACAATTACTCTGATACCTAAAAAACACAAAGATCCAACAAAGAAAGAGAACTTCAGACTAATTTGTCTTATGAATATCAATGCAAAAATACTCAATAAAATCCTCGCAAATCGAATCCAAGAACACATCAAAATGATCATCCATCATGACCAAGTAAGCTTCATCCCAGAGGTGCAGGGATGGTTTCATATATGGAAATCCATCAACGGAATCCACTATATGAACAAACTCAAAGACAAAAACCACATGATCATCTCATTAGATGCTGAAAAAGTATTTGACAAAATCCAACACCCATTCATGCTAAAAATTTTGGAAAGTTGAGGAATTCAAGGCTCATATCTAGACATAATAAAAGCAATATAGAGCAAACCAGTAGCAAACTTCAAAGTAAATGGAGAGAAGCTGGAAGCAATCCCACTAAGATCAGGGACTAGATGAGGCTGCCCAATTTCTCCCTACCTATTCAATATAGTTCTTGAAGTCCTAGCCAGAGCAATTCAACAACAAAAGGAGATCAAGTGGATACACATTGAAAAGGAAGAAGTTAAAATATCACTGTTTGCAGATGATATGATAGTATATATTCGGGACCCCAAAAATTCCACCAGAGAACTCCTAAACCTGATAAACAGCTTCAGTTCAGTATCTGGATATAAAATTAACTCAAACAAATCAATGGCGTTTCTCTACACAAAGGATAAGAGGGCACAGAAAGAAATTAGGGAAACACACCCTTCACAATAGTCACAAATACTATAAAATACCTTGGTGTGACTCTAACTAAGGAAGTGAAAGATATGTATGATAAGAACTTCAAGTCTCTAAAGAAAGAAATTGAAGAAGATCTCAGAAGATGGATAGATCTCCCATGCTCATGGATTGGCAGGATTAATATACTAAAAATGGCTATCCTGCCAAAAGCAAGCTACCGATTCAATAAAATCCCCATCAAAATTCCAACTCAATTCTTCACTGAGTTATAAAGGGCAATTTGCAAATTCATCTGAAAAAATAAAAAAACCTAGGATAGCAAAAACTATTCTCAACAATAAAAGAACCTCTGGTGGAATCAGCATGCCTGACCTCAAGCAGTACTACAGAGCAAGTGTG
The DNA here is from genome assembly GCA_902729485.2 of Mus minutoides. Taxonomy (NCBI): domain Eukaryota; kingdom Metazoa; phylum Chordata; class Mammalia; order Rodentia; family Muridae; genus Mus; species Mus minutoides. The sequence goes on along the minus strand of LR751223.1, from coordinate 51,960 downwards.
ATAAAAAATACATGGTACTGGTACATCTACAGACAGGTAGATCAATGGAACAGAATTGAAGACCCAGAAATGAATCCACACACCTATAGTTACTTAATCTTTGACAAGGGATCTAAAACCATCCTTTGGAAAAAAAAAAAAAGACAGCATTTTCAAAAAATGGTGCTAGCACAACTCGCGGTTATCATGTAGAAGAATGTGAATTGATCCATTCTTATCTCCTTTTACAAAGTTCAAGTATAAGTGCATCAAAGAACTCCACATAAAACCAGAGACATTGAAATTTATAGAGGAGAAAGTGGGAAAAAGCCTCAAAGATATGGGCACAGGGGAAAAATTTCCTAAACAGAACAGCAAAGGCTTGTGCTGTAAGATCAAGAATTGACAAATGGGACCTCATGAAATTGCAAACCTTCTGTAAGGCAAAAAACACCATCAATAAGACAAAAAAGCCACCAACAGATTGGGAAAGGATATTTACCAATCCTAAATCTGATAGGGGATTAATATCCAATATATACAAAGAGCTCAAGAAGCTAGACTCCAGAAATTCAAATAACTTCATTTAAAAATGGGGTACAGAGCTAAACAAAGAATTCTCAACTGAGGAATACTGAAAGGCAGAGAAGCACATGAAAAATGTTCAATATACTTAATCATCAGGAAAATGCAAATCAAAACAACCTTGAGATTCTACCTCACTCCAGTTAGAATGACTAAGATCAAAAATTCAGATGACAGCAGATGCTGCTAGCAAGAATGTGGAGAAAGAGGAACACTCCTCCATTGCTGGTGGGATTGCAAGCTGGTACAACCACTCTGGAAATCAGTCTGGAGGTTCCTCAGACAATTGAACATAATAATACCGAAAGATCCAGCAATAGCTCTACTGGGCATATACCCAAAAGATGTTCCAACTGGTAATAAGAACACATGCTCCACTATGTTGATAGCAGCCTTATTTATAATAGCCAGAAGCTGGAAAGAACCCAGATGTTCCTCAACAGAGGAATGGATACAGAAAATATGGTACATTTACACAATGGAGTACTACTCAGCTGCTATTAAAAACAATGAATTTATGAAATTCTTGGGAAAATGGATGTATCTGGAGGATATCATCCTTAGTTAGGTAACCCAATTACAAAAGAAGTCACTAGATATGCACTCACTGATAAGTGGATATTAGCCCAGAAACTTAGAATACTCAAGACACAACTTGCCAAACACAAGAAAATCAAGAACGAAACCAAAGTATGCATACTTCATTCCTTCTTAGAATAGAGAACAAAACACCCATGAAAGGAGTTACAGAGACAAAGATTAGAGCTAAGACAAAAGGATGGACCATCCAGAGATTACCCCACCTGAGGATCCATCCCATAATCTGCCACCAAATCCAGACACTATTGCATATGCTAGCAAGATTTTGCTGAAAGGACCTCGATATAACTATCTCGAGTGAGGCTATGCCAGTGCCTGGCAAACACAGACAGGGATGCTCACATTCATCTATAGGCTGGAACACAGAGCCCCCAATGGAGGAGCTAGAGAACTTACGCAAGGAGTTGAAGTAGTCTACACCCCTTTATGTGGAAGAACAATATGAACTAAACAGTACCCCCAGAGCTCGTGTCTCTAGATGCATATGTAGCAGAAGATGGCCTAGTCGGCCATCATTGGGAAGAGAGGCCCCTTGGTCTTACAAACTTTATATGCCCCAGTACAGGGGAATAACAGGGCCAGGAAGTGGGAGTGGGCAGGTGGGGGATCATGGCAGTGGGATGGTATAGGGAACTTTCGGGATAGCATTTGAAAAGTAAAAAAGAAAATATCTAATTAAAATAATCATAAATAAATAAATAAATATGGGGTTCAGATCTAAACAAAGAAGTCTCAACTGAGGAATACCTAATGGCTGAGAAGCACCTGAAATAATGCTCAACATCCTTAATTATCAGGGAAATGCAAATCAAAACAACCTTGAGATTCTACCTCAGTCCAGTCAGAAGGGCTAAGATCAATAATTCAGGTGAAAGCAGATGCTGGAGAGGATGTGGAGAAAGAGGAACACTTCTCCATTGTTGGTGGGATTGCAAGCTAGTACAACCACTCAGGAAATCAGTCTGGTGGTTCCTCAGAAAATTGGACATAGTACTACCAGAAAATCCAGCAATACCTCTCCTGGGCATATACCCAGAAGATGTTCCAACTGGTAATAAAGACACATGTTCCACTATGTTCATAGCAGCCTTATTTAAAATAGACAGAACCTGGAAAGAACCCAGATGTCCCTCCACAAAGGAATGGATACAGAAAATGTTGTACATTTACACAATGGAGTACTACTCAGCTGCTATTAAAAACGATGAATTTATGAAATTCTTGGGAAAATGGATGTATCTGGAGGATATCATCCTTAGTGAGGTAACCCAATCACAAAAGAAGTCACTAGATGCACTCACTGATAAGTGGATATTAGCCCAGAAACTTAGAATATCCAAGATACAATTTGCAAATCACAAGAAAATCAAGAAGAAGGAAGACCAAAGTGTGGATACTTCATTCCTCATTAGAATGGGTAACAAAATACACATGAAAGGAGTTACAGAGACATAGTTTGGAGCTAAGACGAAAGGATGGACCATCCAGAGACTACCCCAATTGGGGATCCATCCCATAATCAGCACCAAACTCAGACACTATTGCATATGCCAGCAAGATTTTGCTGAAGGGACCCTGATATAGCTGTCTCCTATGAGGCTATGCCAGTTCCTGGCAAATACAGAAGTGGATGCATACAGTCATCTATACGTTGGAACACAGGGCCCCCAATGGAGGAGCCAGAGAAAGTACCCAAGGAGTTGAAGGGGTCTGCAACCCTATAGGTGGAACAACAATATGAACTAACCAGTACCCCCAGAAAACATGTAGCTAGCTGAATATGTAGCAGAAGATGGCCTAGTCAGCCATCATTGGGAAGAGAGGCCCCTTGGTCTTGCAAACTTCTTATGTCCCAGTACAGGGGAACGCCAGGGCCAAGAAGTGGGAGTGGGTGAGTAGGGGAGTACAGCGGGGGAAGGGTATAGGTTACTTTCGGGATATCTTTTGAAATGTAATAAAAGAAAATATCTAATAAAAATGATAATAATAATAATAATACCCAGGGACATTGAAATCAACTGGGAAAAACAAAAAGCTTATTCTTTTCCCATGCTTGACCAGGTATACAGAGTGTATGTTTGAGGGAAACTTGAAGCAATTCCACTAAAATCAGGTACAAAACAAGTCAGACACCTCTCTCCCTATCTATTTAATATAGTACTTGAATTTCTAGCCAGAGCAATAAGACAACTAAAGTAGATCAAGGGGATACAAATTGGGAAGAAAGAAGTCAAAGTATTGCTATTTTCCAGTAACATGGTAGTATACAAAAGCAACCCTAAAATTCTACATAAGAATTCTATAGTTGATAAAAATATTCAGCAAAGTGGTTGGATATAAAATTAACTCAAAGAAACCAGTACCTCTCATTTATTCAAATGATAAACAGGCCAAGAGAGAAATTAAGGAAACAACATCCTTTAAAATAGCCATGAATAATATGAAATATCTTGTTGTAACTCTAATCAAACAAATAAAAGATCTGTATGACATGAACTTCAAGTTCCTAAAAAAAAGAAATTGAGGAAGATATCAGCTATGGAAATATCTCCCATGTTCATAGATAAGATTAACATAGTGAAATGGTCATCTTTCCAAAAGCAATCTGCAGATTAAACACAACCTTCATCAAAATTCTAAAACAATTTTTATAGATCTTGAAAGAGCAATGATCAACTTTGTATGGAAAAAATAAAAAAAAACTTAGAATAGCCAAAACAATCCTGAATAATAAAAAACTTTGTGATGAATCACCATACCTGACCTCAAATTGTATTACAGAACAATAGTGATAAAAATTTCATGATATTCGTACAGAAACAGACACATTGATCCCTGGAATTGAATCAAAGACCCAGAAATAAACCCACAATTGATCTCTGATTAAAAAAAAAAATACAAAACCATACAATGGAAAAGTGAAAGAATCTTCAACAAATGGTACTGGTCTAACTGGATTTATTTGTATATGAATGCAAATAAATCTCTATTTATCACCTTGCACAAAATTCAAGTCCAAGTTGATCAAGGACCTCAACATAAAACAGGATATACTAAATCCCATAGAAGAGAAAGTAGGAAATAGCCTTGAACACATTAGTATAGGAGACAATTTCCTGAACATAACACCAATGGCTCAAGCTCTAAGAACAACAATTGATAAATGTGACCCCAGGAAACTGACAAGCTTCTGGAAGGCACAGGTCACTCTCAATAGGACAAAGCAGAAGCCTACAGATTGGGAAAGGATCTTCACCAACCCTCTATCTGATAGAGGTGCTAATATCTGAAACGTATAAAGACCACAAGAAATTAGACATGGACAACTCAAAGAGCCCAATTTAAATATGGAGTACTAAGCTAAACAGAGAATTCTCAAAAGAGAAATCTATAATGACTAAGAAGCACTTAATAAAATTTTCAAGGTCTATAGTCATCAGGGAAATGCAAATCAAAACAACTCTAACATCTTCCACTCATCAAAATAGCTAAGAGAAGAAACCTCAAGTGATAGCACATGCTGCAGACGATATGGCAAGGGGAGCAGGCCTCCATTGCTAGTGAGAGTGCAAACTTGTACAACCACTTTGGAAATCAATTTGTCAGTTTCTCAGAAAACTTGGAATACTTCTACCTCAGAACCCAGCTATACAACTCCTGAGCATATACCTAATAGATGCCCCACCATCCCACTTGATTGATATGTAACTTTATTCATAATAGCTAGGAACTGAAAACAACCTAGCTATCCCTTGACTGAAGAATAGATAAAGAATATATGGTGCATCTACAATGGGGTACTATTTAGCTATTAAAACAAAGACAACATAAATTTTGCAAGCAAATAGAAGGAACTTGAGAATATCGTCCAGGTCCAAAAGGACATTCATGGCATGTACTCACTTACAAGTGGATATTAGCCATAAAATACAGGATACTCTACAGATCCAAAGAAACTAAAGCAGAAGGAAGGCATTTTACATTTACAATGGGGAATAAAATAGTCATAAGAGGCAGATGGAGAGAGGTAACTGGGTGGGAGAGGGGATAGGGAGTAGATTGGGAGGTTCAGGATCAGGTGTGGGGAAGGATAAGAGAGATGGCCAGATGACCATGAGAATGAATGGAAATCTGCACCCACTGAAAGGGGTGGAGAGGTGAGAGACACCTAAGGCCTGTGACAGAGACTTGTGATAAAGAAAGCCCCCCATAATCAATGGGGGTGACCTTATCTGTGACTCATAACATTGTGGATAGAACCTAAAAAGGCTACTCCTATAGCCAGGCAGGAACCCCAATTGAGTTATAGGGACACCAATTCACCCACAAAACTTTTGACCCAAAATATATCCTCTCTAGAATAAATTCACAGACAGGGGAAAGGACAGAGACTGAGGAGATGGTCACCAATAACCAGCCCAACTTGAGACCCATACAATGGGCAAGCACCAATCCCTAACACTATTAATCATACTATGTTATGCTTCCAGAAAGGAAACTAGCATGGCTGTCCTCTGAGAGGCTCAACCCAACAACTGACCCAAAAGGGATGGAGGGACCTCCAGCCAAGCATTACATGGAACTCGGGCAGTCTAATGGAAGAGTTTAGGGAAGGATTGGTGGATCTGAAGAGGATAGGGATTCCACAGGAAGAGCAACAAAGTCAAATAACCTGAACACTTGGAGGCTCCCAGAGACTGAACCACCAAACAAAGAGTGAGCAGGCCGCTTGCACATGTGTATCAGATGTGCTCCTTGATCTTCATGCAGTTCTCCGAAAAACTAGAGTAGCGGCTGGCCATGTGTGTGTTGCCTGCCTATGGATCTTGTTCCCCTAATTGGGCTGTCTTGCCTGGCCTCTGTGAGAGAGGATGTACCTATGTGCATAGTCCTACAATGACTGATTTGCAAGAGGGAGAAGTTGTTGATACTTAGGAGGGCTCCACCTTCTCAGAGAAGAAGTGGGGGTATGGGGGAAGGAGCAGAAAAAGGTGGATTGGGAGATGGGGGAGTGACATTGGGATGTAAAGTGCACTACTTATTTAATTGGTTTTTTTAAATATAAAAGTGTTAAAAAAAATAAATGTTTGTAATGGCGATGTAGCTTACCTTTGACCTTACAGCTGCTACCAAAATGTGTCCAAGATATAAAACATTTCAATTCTAGAGAGAAAGAAAGAAAGAAAGAAAGAAAGAAAGAAAGAAAGAAAGAAAGAAAGAAAGAAAGAAAGAAAGAAAGAAAGAAAGAAAGGTAGGTTAATAGTCACAAACTACACACAGGACAATACCTTCTGCATGATACTATATCTTCTATATCAACAAGGAATGAGTACCCATAGCTCTTAGGAACATAAGAAATGCTCTCCTAGTCTTGTAGAAGTTTGCCTTCAGTAATTACTCTCATGAATGTGCTCTGTATCTCCCTCCTCGTGTGTGTGTGTGTGTGTGTGTGTGTGTGTGTGTGTATGTGTGTGTGTATCTCTATTTCGCACTTCCTCATAGATAAACACAGAGGTATACATGTGCGCGCGTGCACACACACACACACACAGACACACACACACACACAAATGTGCACACAAACATACACATTGTATGAACCATTTCCAAAGAAATGGAATTATTAAAACCAAATAAAAGACAAACTTTAAAAAGAAGGGGTACGAAGAAAGGACCATCCAGAGACTGCCCCACCCAGGGATCCATCCCATAAACAACCACCAAACCCAGACAGATTTTGCTTACAGGATGCTGATGTAGCTATCTCTTGTGAGGCTATGCCAGTGCCTGGCAAATACAGAAGTGCGTGCTCACAGTCATCTATTGAATGGAACCCAGGGCCCCCAATGAAGGAGCTAGAGAAAGTACACAAAGAGCTAAAGGGGTCTGCAACCTATAGGATGAACAACAATATGAACTAACCAGTACTCCCCAGAGCTGTGTCTCTAGTTGCATATGTAGTAGAAGATGGCCCAGTAGGCCATCAATTGGAGGAGAGGCCCTTGGTCTTGTGAAGATTATATGCCCCAGTACAGGAGAATGCCAGGTCCAGGAAGCAGGAGTGGATAAATTGGGGAGCAGGAAGGGGGGAGGGTACAGGGAACTTTCAGGATAGCATTTGAAATGTAAATGAACAAAATATCTAAAAAAAGAAAGGAAGAAAGAAAGGAAGGAAGAAAGAAAGAAAGAAAGAAAGAAAGAAAGAAAGAAAGAAAGAAAGAAAGAAAGAAAGAAAGAAAGAGGGTACTGTGTCTTTTAGTTTCATTTTTATACTTACCTGAGTTTCCACAATATTGTAGAACTGCTATATCTCAATAATCATTTACTGCATAGCCGGGCAGTGGTGACACATGCCTTTAATCTCATCACTTGGGAGGCAGAGGCAGGCGGATTTCTGAGTTCAAGGCCAGCCTGGTCTACAGAGTGAGTTCCAGGACAGCCAGGGCTACACAAAGAAACCCTGTCTCAAAAAAACAAAACAAAAACAAAAACAAAAAAATTTACTGTATATACTGTAACAACACAAATACAGAGAGGGGAATCTGGCATTCACTTTCTGGTTGTACATCCCCTCATCATGCTAATTTGACTCAGCCTCAGTAGTCTCATGTTAAATGGAGATGATGAAGTTGCCCATCCTCCACAACTGCTCAAGAGACCAAATGATATAAAGGGGATAACACAGCAGAGCTCCATTAATGTTAGTAAATATTCTTGCAGTCGCCACCCCTATCCATAAAATGAAGTTATTGTACAACAAAGATGAGATATCAAGGATCCTTTGATAAACTAGGTCCTATAAACACTGAACTAGGTTTCAATAACAGTATTCAGAAATAGTTATGAGAATATCAATTTCTGTATCATATCATTGTTCTAACTCCCATTACACTACAGAATGGTGTTCCTGCATTTGTTTTCATCTACCAAGTACCATCTAGAAGACAGTGCTGAGGATGAGAGACTGGGCGAAGGCTTTATCCTCAGTGTTAAGTGTTGTGTTCACTCACAGGTGCATCCATCCACAAGTATATGTTGAATGTATTATCAACTGGTCCCGTTCAACTTTGTACTTAAAACTCAAAATCTTAGTCTTGCTAAATTTCCCTTATGGATTTATGAGCTTGCTAGCTTTTCAGATTATTTTTAAAGAAAACAATATTGTTTCTCAGCTCATCCAAGCTGAGTTAAGCTGAAGGACAATTTTTGAAATTATGAACTCACATGGGTAATTCTTAAACATAAATTTTATTGGCCCATTCAATAAAAATGAGTGAAACACCCAAGATGGTTGAAATTTAGGTCAATATCTCACAGCATTCTGGTGGGATGGGCAGGCACATTTAGGCATATTCTATGTATCCCACTATTCCAAGGAAAGAATGAAAACTTTTGGCCTGCTAGCTATTATTACTCTTATTTATTTTCCAATTAATTTATTTAAATGTATAAAAGAGAAAATAGATAAATATACTCACTCTTTTTGGTAATATTTTGTGTGTGTTCACTATCTCCCCAAAGAGTTAAAAGTAGAAAAATATTTAAAATTTAGCTGAGCAGATAGAGATTACCAATTGTAATGTAATAAAAATGTGCTCAGTTTAATGAAATAATAAGTTAAATGCAGGTTGCTGAATAAGGAAAATGTGAGTAAGAGAAACTTAAAGGGCACTTAGACCTGTGTCTGGAATGAGCCCTTAGACCAGCTCTACCTGTGTCTGGAGTGGACACTTAGACCACTTCTACCTGTGTCTGAGTGAGTACCTAGATCAGCACTACCTGTGACTAGAGTGGGCCTCTCTCATATCTGTACTGCAAAATCTGGTATCTCTGGGGCCACCAAAGGTGACAGTGGAGAGGTATTTGAAAATGGTGAACAGTCTAGTGGAACTGTGCATGAGACTACTCTGTCATATCATAAGGCTTGGTTTGTCTCTTACAACTAAAAGTCATGAATCAAAGCTGTGCATCTGAATAGAATATAATTCCTATTATTTCAGAGACATAACCCTGGTGAGCAAAGATGGAATAAAGTGTTCCAGGGAAGGGAATAGTTGAGATTCATAGAAAAGCAAGCTTTGATCTTAGGAAATCTGAAAGTCAGCCAACTCTTACTTTTGATCCAGATCTCAACTTCTGGCTTTTCACATCACCTAGGCTTTACAGATAATCTCCTTTGCCCCAGCTGACCTGATTCTCCCCATTTTAACACGTAGAAGACAGAAAGTCAGAGAATCCAAGGTACATACTTAAGAAGTCATCAAGAACTTCTCACGCCAGACACTGACATGAAAATTTAAGTATAGGATATATTTTTTCTCTGAACAACCAATCATTTCGGTAAGTACAAAGAGAAAGTGAGGAGGAAATACGCAGGATATGTAAGTTAGGAGAGGGGCTGGGAGAAAAATGGGGGACGCTACTCCCCATAAATCTTACTAGTCCTCCTGTAAAAACGAAGGACCTTGAAATAGCTGATTCTAACTGCAAGGCTTACCCTCTGACCTTCATCCAGATACTACAGGAAGACAGAGTTCATGCCAAATGTTGAAACTGCCAATATTTCAAGTAATTTTCCAGGAGGGACACTAGTATATTCCTAGTGGATGCTTTTGGCCATTAACCTGGCTGTCTGCTCACAGCAAGTGAGACAACAACACTGGGGAATCCCCTAAGCATGCTGTTGAGAGCCAAAATGGAAAGGAAAGGCCAATTAGAGAAAATATACGACAGACACTTGTTCTCTGGCATCATGGTTGTCTTGGAAATTTTTCTAATAATTAAAGGCCTAGTGTACCGTGTGCAACAATTCCTAACTTCCCCTGTAACCCTATTATGACACCAGATCATAACATGTCTGACCTTGGAGGCAGTGGAATGCAAAGGACATAGGTGTCTGCTAGTCCCCAAAACTCAATTTCTAGGAGGCCAACTTGAAATCAGAGATGTTAAGAGATTTCTTCAAGATAGGATGAACTGATAATATAAATTGATATTAATAAATGAATATGTATAAAACATAGAAATTACTTGATTTTATATAAATATGCATACACAGTTGTTCAAATGCCTTTTTGAATCAATCAATACAGCAGCTCTAATAGACCTGATATGTTTAGTAACTATAAGTGAAGAAATCAAGGCAGCAAGCTATCCATCAAGTTATGAAAAGAAACTGAAATTCGGGAAAAGCATGGTTTATCCTGATCACAAGCTTGGGTATTGGTATCATAAAATAAAATATGTGTTGAGGACTAACTGATGAGATTCTTCATTCAGTAGGGTACTTGTATCAAGCTTACGACATTACCTTCTGGGCTCACATGGTGTACAGAGAGAGCTGAAACCCAAAGTTAGCCCTCTCTCTCCAACACAGATACACACACACACACACACACACACAAAATTAAAATTTTGGTGTTGGATTTCTGTCTTTGCTACTTACTGATTTTTGTCCTTGTATACATTTCCCCAAAACCACAGTGTTTCCATCTTTTAAACAGCAATAAGAGTAATATATAAGAAATAAAGTTTCTCTGAAAAGAAGAAAAAATTATGAAACCTTTAAATTCATATTATACATCAGACCTTCGGTCTACTAGTGGAATGTACACATGTGATTTAGAAATATTTCTAACATTTGCTAAATCCAATCCTTCATAAAAAATCTTCATGAAAACACTTTCACTAAATAGGTCATAAGAAGGGGAGGAGGGAGAGCATAGGGGATTTTCAGAGGGGAACTAGGAGAGGGGATAACATTTGAAATGTAAATAAAGAAAATATCTAATAAAAAAAATAGGTCATAAGAGCCAGGAGCAATATACACTCACAGGCAGCCATGACTATAGGCATAAAACCTCCACCAGATCAAGCCAGACAAAATCCCATTAAGTACTGGGAGGTACTAATGAGTTCCCACCCCTAGATGAGGACCTACTGGCAACTAATTTTCCCTTGAAATGGAAAGTTAGTTGATTTTTCAAGTATGAGGCCCCTGAGAGGCTTCCCAGTAGGAGGCTCTACATCCATGCCTGTACTGGCATCACAAAGATCACACTGCAGGTTTCAAAAGGAATATATGAAATGTTAGGTAATGGTGGTGGAGGGGGTAAGTGAGGAATTGGAGAGGAAGGAATAAAGAGTGATCCTCATAGAAATACATTATATATATATTGAAATCCCCACACAATAGACTTAAGAGTGCAAAGACCACAGAGAGCCATGCACCTCCCTACGTAGCATCACCCACCTTTACAGGCCCCAGACACCTAAGGACCTCATAAAACCCTGTGCATCTCCCACAGCTTTCTGAGGGATTTGCATCAAGAGCCTGCCAACTCTACACAGGTTTTGTTACTGTTGTCAGATTGTGTAGATAACCATAGTTGAGCTAGAACCACCTTCTGGCCCTGGTGGTGTGAGCACAGGAGAGCCTGTGGGCTGAACAACACAGCCATCATCTAGGCCCAGATCCAGGGCTTTGAATTTGCCCACTCCAACATCTACTCCATCTATGAACTTCAGGGAGCATGAAAAAGCCAACCTGCAGATCCAAAGCTGCAGGATATCCATAGCATAGGGCAACAACAGGATTTTTGACAAGAGTCCCTGTGAGGATCCAGTATTGATAGTGTAGCAGAAGCCAAAAGCCTTGAATGACTCTTTGCATTAACATTTGCAAGTAATATTGTTTGGGCAAAAGGATATATTCTGTGACACACTATAACACACTGAAGCTTCCACAGCAATATTTTGTTTGTTTGTTTGTTTTAAGTTTGTATTGATTCTTTGTGAATTTCACACCATGCTTTCCAACCCCACTTATCTCTGGTCCCTTCATATCCATCCTAGCAATCTCTGCCCCCAAAAGAAAAAAATTATGGACAAACAAACAAACATAACCAGGAAACAGATAGCCCAGAAACTAGGATGGAACCAAACATGACTGGCATAAAAAACAAAAAACAATGAATGATTCCCAATGATATTTTGTTATACTCACAGATCAGTGCTGGTCCAGTTGTCATCAAAGTTGCTACCTCCAGCAGCTAATGGCAATGAATGTAAAGACCTACAGCCAAACATTAGAGAGATCCCAGGTTGAAGGTCTCCATCAGGTCCCTCCCTCAGAGCTCGGGGAATCCCATGGAAGGGGAGATGTAACTGGACTTCTGGCAAATTTATTGGATTCTTTTATCTAGCTCACTTCGAAACCTATTCCACCATTCCAACGCCCCAACACTAGGTAGGAGTGAAAGAAGGTGAGAGGTGAAAGGGCATTGATCTTGTTAGACTACTTCCTGCTAGTTAAGGCCATTAAGTTTCTTGGGACAAGTCTGATCTTCCTTGTCAAGATATCTCCAACCAGGAAACCAGCAATCCAGCAATCATCCAGCAATAATCCAGCAATCCAGCAATAATCCAGCAATCCAGCAATCATCCAGCAATCCAGCAATCATCCAGCAATCCAGCAATCCAGCAATCATCCAGCAATCATCCAGCAATCATCCAGCAATCCAGCAATCATCCAGCAATCCAGCAATCATCCAGCAATCCAGCAATCATCCAGCAATCCAGCAATCATCCAGCAATCCAGCAATCATCCAGCAATCATCCAGCAATCCAGCAAACAACAGCAGCTGCTGACACCATGCCTCTCGGGGCTCTAGCATTTTATACCCTCTGATGAGTCCCTAAAATTCCAAACATAAATTATCTTTAGCTGGCAATATTACACCCTTGCCAGAGCAGGAGACAAATCATAGACACCTGCTGCAAAGCAGCTCCCTATCTCACACCTGGGAGTAAAACAAAAATCTTTTCCCATAACATTTCTTTTTTTTCTTCAATTAATTTTTTATTCACTTTACATCCAATCACATCACTTTAAAGGCCCCTCACTCTTCTCCTCCCAGTCACGCCCTTACAAATCCTTCACCCCACTACCCTCTCCTCTTCTCCTTGGAGAATGGGAAGTCCCTCTTGGGTACCACCCCACTCTGGGTCATCTAGTCCAGGCAGGACTACACATACTCTCTCCCACTGACTCCCAACCAGGTAATCCAGTTAAGGGAAGGGATCCAATGGCGAGCAACAGTGTCAGAGACACCCCGCACTCCAGTTGTTAAGATAACCACCCTAAGGCCTAAATGCACATCTGCTACAAATGTGTAGGGGATCTAGGTCCAGCCCCTGACTGCTCTTTTTGGCGGTTCTGAAAGCCCCTGTGGGCCCAGGTTAGTTAATCCCTCCAACTCACTCACTTTTACCTCCAACTCTTCCACACAACTTCCTGAGTCTCACTACAGAGAGTGCTGGGTCCTCTGTAAACATGATATGATTTTTGGCTTTGTGTTTGGAAGAACTCCTAACAGTGGGGGTGAACATATCCCTGACTCTTTTGCCTGCTTTTGGGAGACTCTTCCTCCGACTAGGTTGCCACACCCAGCCTTGATATAAGGATTTCTTTCTGGTTCAGTTGTTGTGCCAGGTTCATGTCTCTGAGAGGCCTACTATTTTCTGGGGGGAATACTGGGATGAGGCTTTAGAAGAGTTGGTTTGGGATTTGAGGAAAAGGAGAGTAACTGGAGGGAGGGGAAGCTTTATTTTTTTAATGTTTTAACTTTTTAAGCCATTTTTATTAGATATTTTCTTTATTTATATTTCAAAGGCTATTACCAAAGCCCCCTATGCCCTCCTCCCACCTGCTCCCCAACCCACCAACTCCCGCTTCCTGGCCCTGGCGTTCCCTTGCACTGGAGCACATGATCTTCGCAGTACCAAGGGCCTCTCATTCCATTGATGGTTGACTAGGCCATCCTCTGCTACATATGCAACTAGACACACAGCTCTGGGGGAAACTGGTTAGTTCATATTGTTGTTCCATCTATAGGGTTATAGACCCCTTTAGCTCCTTGGGTATTTTCTCTAGCTCTTTCATTAGGGGCCCTATATTCCATCCTATAGATGACTGTGAGCATCCACTTCTGTATTTTCTAGGCCTTGGACCTTGGAATAGCCTCAAAAGACAGAGCTCTGTCAGGGTCCTGTCAGCAAAATCTTTCTGGCATATACAATAGTGTCTGGGTTTGGTGGTTGTATATGGGATAGATCCCCGAGTGGGGCAGTCTCTGGATGGTCTTTCCTTCTGTCTCAGCTCTGAACTTTGTCTCTGTAACTCCTTCCATGGGTATTTTGTTCAAACGGAAGCTTTATATAAGAAAAGAAATGATGATGAAGAAGATAGTGATGATGATGATGATGATGATGATGATGATGATGATGATGATGATGATGCATGAAACTAAACAGAAAATTCCCAAGAGAAGAAATACAATTGGGTAAGAAATATTTTCCAAAATGTTCATCATCCTTAGCCATCAGAAAAACACAAATTAAAACCTCTTTGAGATTTTTTCTTAACACAGTGTTCAAAAACACAATAATGATAAACCTGGCGTAGATGTGGAAACACGGAAACACTATTTTGCTGCTGGTGAGAGTGAAAATTGGTGCAGTCTCTGTGGAAATTGATATTGAGGCTGCTCAAAAGCTTTATATCCTACTATAGGGATATAAAGGACTCTATATCCTACTATAGGGATATCTGCCTATTCATGGTCATTACTGTTCTATTACCAAGAGCCAATAGCCAAGATGTCCATCAACTGATGAAGAATAAAAATGTGTCACATGTACACAGTGGTATTTTATTTAGTTGTAAAGAAAAATGAAATTACAATATTTGCAGGTAAATGGATGAAGCTGACAGTGGTAAGCCAGATCCAAAAAGGCAAGCTCCATATGTTCTCTCTCAAATACGTGTGTTACTTTCAAATGTTTAGATAGGAGTGTTTTAATTGGATTGTTTACAGGATTCAGGAGTAAGAGTCATGGAAGGAGTTTGAAGGGAAGAAAATAGGATGTAGGTGTTAAGAAAGGGAAGAAGGGCTGGAGGAGATGGCTCAGTGGTTAAGAGCATTGATTGCTTTTCTTAAAGGTCCTGAGTTCAAATCCCAGCAACCACACGGTGGCTCACAGCCATCCATAATGAGATCTGATGTCCTCTTCTGTTGTGCCTGAAGACAGCTACAGTGAACTTATTTATAATAATAAATAAATCTTTAGGCCAGAGCAAGCGAACAGGGCTGACTGGAGTGAGCAGCCTTCATTCCCCAGCAACCACATGATGGCTCACAACCATCAGTACAGCCCCAGAATAAGATAGATAGATAGATAGATAGATAGATAGATAGATAGATAGATAGATAGATAGATAGATAGATAGATAGATAGATAGACTTTTAAAAAAAGAAAGGGGAAGGAACAATGGAACATTAAGGGTTAAATGATGGGGCAAAGCAAAAGAGGGAGAGTGTGGAGCTACCTAATACTAAAAACATTTAGAAAAGTCATATTGAAAACTACCATCATAGAAGCCTAATAAAATCTGCACATATACACATATAGTTTAATGGAGCTGCCCTGTACTGAGGGCACAGTGCCTACCCAACAGAGTCTAGCTTGCCTTTCCACTGATTGCTTCCTTTCCTGTGCAAAAGCCTTTTAGACCCACAAACTATGCCCTCCTTTTCTTGTCCTGTGACAAAGTTCTCCACAGAAGCAACTTAGGGAGGGAAAGGTTCCCTTTAAATTATAGTTTCAGCACATTATGGTAGAGAAGGCATGACAGACAGAGCATGAGCAGAGGTCACACAACAGTGACTGAGCAGCATTGAGACACAAATAGATAAGAGCCAGATATAGCCTGCAAAGAACTGTCTCACAGTGGCCAACATATGTCAGCGAGGCTTCCTGTTCCAAAGATTTCACAGCCTCACAAACAGCTCCAGCAGTACAGGAGCAAGTGTTCAAATATTAGTATGTGGGGGGCATTTTACATTCAAGCCCTACTCTACTTTTTTTTATACACTTTTGCATTTTGAACCTGAACTTCTCTGGAACTTCTAAGAAATCATCATCAAGGAATTGGAGTTGTTCTTAAAGATTTTGTTCTCTTCTTGGAAACTTTTATTGTCAGGTCTGAAGTGTAAGGCTCTTTTTTTCATTAATTATTTATTTACTCACTTTCCATCCTCCTCTCCTCCCAATACTTGCTCACACATCATTCCCTCACTCTTCCCTCTTCATCTCCTATGAGAAGGGGGAACTGCCCCCTCCAGTATCACCCCACCCTGGCATATCAAGTCACAGCAGGAATAGAGGCATCCACTCCCACTGAGGCCAGACAAGGCAGCCCAGTTAAGGGAATAGAATCCACAGACAGGCAATAGATTCAGAGATAGCCCCTGCTCTAGTTGTTAGGGGATTCACATGAACACTAAGCTGCATCTGCTACAAATGTAGGGGTTCTGGGTCTAGCCCATGCTACCTCTTTGGTTGGTAGTTCAGTCTCTGGGAACCCCCAAGGGACCAGGTTGGTTGAGTCAGGTGGAGTCCCTGTCCTCTTTGTATCCCTCGATCCTTCTCTCAACTCTCCCACAAGACTCCCCAAGCTCCATCTAATGTTTGGCTGTGGGTCTCTCTGCATGTTTCCATTGGCTGCTGGATGGAGCCTCTCAGAGGATAGTTATGGTAGAATCCTGTCTGCAAGCATAACATAGTATCATTAATAGTGTCAGGGAGTGGTTCTTGCCCATGGGGTGGGTCTCAGTTTGGGCCAGTCATTGGTTGGCCATTCCCTCAATCTCTGTTCCATCTTTGTCCCTGTACATCTTGTAAGAAGAACACATTTTGGGTCAAAGTTTATGTGGGTGGGTTTCTGTCCTTATCCCTCCACTGGAAGTCCTGCGTGGCTACAGAAGGTGGCCACTTCGGACTCCATATCCCCTACTGATAGGATTCTCAACTAGAGTCACCCTTATAGACTCCTGGGGCCTCAACTGAACCCAGGTCTCTAGAATATCATGGAGACCCTCCCCACCCACACACATACCACTGAGTTCCATTATTTCTCTCCTGCTCTCCCTACACCTGATCCCTCCCCATTCCGTACTCCTCCTCATTCCCTCTCCCATCCATTTCCACCCCTTCATCTACCTCCAGTATCTATTTTATTTCCCTTTCTGAGAAGGATTCAACCACCCTCGCATGGGCTGTCATTATTTGGCTTCCTTGGTTCTGTGAATTGTAGCATCATTATCCTCTACTTTATGGTTAGTATTCACTTCACAGTGAGTACATACTGTAATATATGTCCTTTTGGTCTGGGTTTCCTCTGCATGACATTTTCAGGTTCCAGCCATTTAATTTCAAAATTCACAATGTCCTTGTTTTTAACTGCTGACTAATATTCCATTATGTAAATTAAACTTTTTCTTTATACATTCTTCCATTAAAGATCAGTTTGAATTGATGTTACTGTGGTCTAAAATAAGGGAGCATATGTGCTTGTTTTGCAGATGGAAAATATTTTTTGCATGTTATGTCTTCGTGGATCTCTCACTGCACATCAGACAAATATGTATGTCAGGACTAAATTCTGGGCTCTGGCCTACTGCTTTAATTCTGCTTTTGTCTTTACTGCCTACTACATCTCTGTAATATAATTTTCTGCTTGGTAATTTTTTATTCAAGCTAATTCTAACTCAAGAGCGTTTCTGCTAACTAAGTATTACCCTTAGCCTCACATCAAGGGAGAATATTTGGGCTTTGAGATAGCAAATATTGAAAGTCTCATAGCTCTAAGTGCTAGAGTCAAAATCCAACTCAAATTGTCTGCTACCAGCTCTCATTATTTGAGACTAGGTTCTGGCTTTGTTCTGAGTTGGCCCTGCCTGTCCCTCGGAGCCTTGATTTTCTCACATACATGGGAAATGATCCCATGTCCACTTTGAGGGATTGCCGTGCTTGTTCACTCAAATTAAATGTATGAGAAAATTATGCATGAGAAGTGAAAGTTCTACGTAAGCAACGAAAAGTATCCATCCTAGATTATTACCAATCTCAGTTACTAGTTGACTGTGTCATTTTGGAAAACTCTGGCCTCAGGTTCTCCCTTCTGAAACTGAGAATCTGGAACTAGACCTGTGCATGTGTCCTCTCCAGGTCAAATGACTCTAAGGGCAGTCAGATGGGCTATAATTCTGTGATTCTCTTGTGAGAATGGAAAGGGAGCATGGGGTCAGAGGGCCATGGTAATGCAGGCCTTCAAACTTGCAGAGACAGCTACTCTATGACAATTAGGGACCAGAGGGCAAATGACATGAGTGAGCTCTCCCTGTAACTGGCTTTCCTCTTTCACCTCTGCTTTCCATGACACATTGAAGAGGATCCCAGTGGTGACCATCTCCCTTGTTACACATTAACAGTGGTTTTGTGCCCCCAAAAGACCTATCTAAGAATCCAATAGGCACTGTGGAAAGCGACCTTGATGAAGAAATTGGTCATTTCAACCTTCGACATTAACTGTGGCTAGTTAAATCTCAGTGACTGGGCGATGCTCCTAGTAACACCCATGGGCACTTACTGAGGAACACCCTGTTATGCTATCTTTCCTCTTCCTCAGTTCCTCACCTTCTCCTTAGGACAGTTCCTTTGGTTCTTTTACTCTTGACTCAAATTCTCTGAAATGTAAAAAGAATATTCAGAAAAACCCAGGTAAATCCAGGTATTAGCATGAGGTAGGTGATAGTGTTGAATTCCAATTATGTAATGTCTTGAGGATATGATCTTGAAATTTATTACTCTCTTGGTTTTTCACCCATGAAATTACAAAAATAGGACTTACAAATTTGAATACAATGGTATATATGAAATATGACTCAATGTAAAAGTAAATAATTGATAGCTGAATTAAAAACAGCTATTTGCTGAGTTTCCAGGGAATTTCAAAAGATCAAAACATATTTGTCTCTGTTTCCCAATTTCCCCTACCCAAAGGAGACTTTTCATGTTGGCCCTTGGGGATTTTGCCTTGGAAATCATAGTAGTTTCATTTCCACTTAAATAAAGAGCCTTGGTTCATGACTACTGAAAAGCAAGAGACAAAAATGAGCCATGATGATACGGCAGAGTGCTCATACACAAGTCCATAAGCCCTTTTGGAATACTGCAAAGAGCCCCTGTTGTTCTTGCCCCAGAGTCTAGGACATAGCCTTGGAAACTCTTGGAAGATGATGTAGGTAACCCAGGCATGGTAGATGCTCACCCCTGGCAGATAGAAATGGTCTAGTAATCTCTTTGAAGCTTTTTTGCTTGAATTCTCACTGAACAGCAGCTCCAGCTTTGCCTCAGTGCAGCAGGACATGTTTTTATTAGAAAAAGATTGGCATGGGTCTTGATTAACTATATCCAAAAAACAAAATCTCCAATGAGTGTTTTCACCAGTTTTTACAGTTCTTGCTTCATTCATCTTGGAAAATGGCAAACTCATGCAAAATCCTCTTCAAAGTTAGTGGGTATATTTAGAAATATTTCCCTTTTTCTCCAGTTTTTCTAAATTGTAACATAACAACTGTCAAGATAGTTATTTGATTGTTTATATCATATAAAACTATAAAAAAGAAAATCATCCTCAACTTGTCAGTCCCCCACCCTACCTCTGACTTAAAGTGAATACCACAAAGTTATGCATTCTGCTCTGTCATCAGAATGCATAAAACAGTAGTGAAATTAAGTGAGTTACTGAGTCAGGAGTTTTGCCGTTGGTGATTTGGGGTAATGTAATCTGTAAAAGTGTACAATTTAAAGGTGGCTTTATTTGTTCTCATGTACAGACTGTACTGAAAAATTGTGTTAGCATCACTCTATGTATATGTACATACACATAGTTATTTATACACACACACACACACATATATATATAATATGTATTATGAAATGATGAATATTTGTGGAGATAGATATGCACATACCTCTAATCTGATTGTTACATCATATACTAAATTGCCATTTATATTACAGACACGTACTGCAATGTCACACTGTATCTCACTAGCATGTACAACTATGTGTCCATTAAAAGAGAAAATTTCAATGAAAAAAAAAAAACACACAGTAACCAGTAAGATACCCCAAGGTTCTTAAAAGCAAAATAAAAATTAATCTAAAGTAGGATATTCCTAGCTATACATCCAAAGCTGGGTGTGTTTGATATTTTCTTATGTCTGTTGGAAGTTCATTCCAAAATGTTTGATAAATGTTGCTATATCAATTTCTAGGCATGAACCACACAAAATGAAATGCTGTCTTAACTAAGGAAGTCCAGTCTCTGAAAGCTTGCCTCAAGGTTGTCCTTTCTTTTCTTTTCCTTTTTTAAAAAAATTACAATCCAGCCATTACCCTCCCCCATTACCCTCCCCCATCACCCTTCCAAGTTCCTCATCCCATTCCTCCTCCCCCTGTTCCTGAGAGGATGCTCCCCCACCTCCAAGCTTCCCCTTTCCCTGGGACCTCAAGTCTCTTGAGGATTAAGCACATCTTCTGCCATTGAGGCCAGACCAGGTAGTCCTTTTCTAAATGTGTTGGAGTGGGGGTGGAGGGGTGTTGGATGGTCTGACCAGTTCCTGTATGCTGTCTGGTTGGTGGCTCAGTGCCTGGGAGCTCTCAGGGGTCCTGGTTAGTTGAGACTGCTATGGGGTCACTCTCCTCTTCTGCTTGTTCCATCCATAGGATGTAAGTATCTGCTTCTGTCTCAGCCAGCTGCTGTTGGGCCTCTCAGAGGACAGCCATGCTTGGTTCCTGTCTGTAAGCACATAATAGTAATAGTGCCAGGCCTTGGTGTCTCCCCATGAGGTGGACCCCAGTTGGGCCAATCACTGAACCACCTTTTTCTCAGTCTCTTCTCTGCTTTTGTGCCTGAAGTTCTAATAGAAAGGAGCACTTCAGGGTCAGAAACTTTGACTGTTGGTTGGTAACATCATCTCTCCTCTTGGGGTCATGTCTACTGGAAGAAGAATCTTTGAGCTTCCTTTGCCCACTGTTGGGTACTTCATCTAAGATCACTCCCACTGAGTCCTAAGAATCTCTCACCTCCTAAGATTCTGGTACTTTCTAGAGTGTCTTCCTACCTCTCATTTCCATTCATTCTGCTGGCCTCTGGGCTTCTCTCCCGTCCCCCCAATCCCTTGCCTGATCCTGTTCTCTTTTTTCCTTGCACCTCCACTCTCCTGCCTAAATCCCTCCCTCTGCCTCTCCTGATTATTTTCTTACCACTGCTATGCATCCTCACATGGCCTTTCTGCTTGTTAAAGTTCTTTAATTCTGTTGATTTTATCCAAGGTATTCTGTACTTTTTGGATAATATTTACTTAGTGAGTGCATAACATGCATGTCCTTTTGGGTCTGGGTTACCTCACTAAGGATGATATTTTCTAGTTTCATCCATTAGACTGGAAAATTTCTGATGTCCTCATTTTTAGTAGATGAATCATATTCCATTCTGTAATTGAAAACCACATGTTCTGTATCCATTCTTCCATTGTGGGACATCTAGGTTGATTCATATTCTGGCTCTTATAAATATGGCCACTATTTGATCAGAACATGTCACTCTAGTATGGTTGGGGCATTTTTTGGGTATATGCCCAAGAGTGGTATAGGTGAGTCCCCAGGTAGGTCTATTTCCAATTTTCTGAGGAACTTCCAGAGTGATTTCCAGAGTGGTTGTACCAGTTTGCAATCCCACCAAGCATGGAGGAGTGTTCCTCTTTCTCCACATCCTTGCCAATATGTGCTGTCACCTGAGTTTTTGATCTTAGCCATTCTGATTGGTGTAAGGTGGAATCTCAGGGTCATTTTGATTTGCATTTCCCTGATGAATAAGGACTTTGAACATTTCTTTAAGTGCTTCTCAGTCATTCCAGACTCCTCTGCTGTGAATTCTCTGTTTAGCTGTGTACCTCATTTTGTTTCATTTTTTTGGAGGGTTTTTTTTTTTTTTAGTTCTTTATATATTTTGGATATTAGCCCTCTGACAGATGAAGGGTTGGGGAAGATGTTTTTTCCAAATCTGGAGGTTGTCAATTTGTCCTATTGACTGTGTCCTTTGCCTTACAGAAGCTTTCCAGTTTTACGAGATCCCACATATGAATTCTTGATCTTAGAGAATGAGCCATTGGAGTTCTGTTTAGGAAATTTCCTCCTGTGCCAATGAGTTCAAGGTTCTATCCCACTTTCTCTTCTATTAGATTCAGTATTTCTGGTTTTATGTTGAGGTCCTTTATCCACTTGGATTTGAGCTTTGAGTCTATTTTCATTTTTCTGCATACAGACAGCCAGTTAAACCAGCACCATTTATTGAAAGATGCTTCCTTTTTTTTCCTCCTCGTATACTTTGGCTTCCTTTTCAATGATCAAGTGTCCATGAGTGTGCAGGCTAATTTCTGAGTCTTCAATTCTATTCCATTGACTGACCTGTCTGGCTCTATACCAACAACATGTGTTTTTTTTTTTTATCACTATTCCTTTGTATTACAGCTTGAGGTCAGGGGTAATGATTCCCCCAGACGTTCTTTTATTGTTAAGAATTGATTTTGTTATCCGTTCTTTTATTGTTAAGAATTGATTTAGTTATTGTTTTTTGTTTTTCCATATGAAATTGAGATTTTTTGTGTGTGTTCATGAATTGTTTGCTAGAATTTTGTTGAGTATTTTTACATCAATATTCATAAGCAAAATTGGTCAGAAGTTCTGTTTTGTTGTTGGGTCTTTGTGTGGTTTTAGGTATCAAAGTAATTTTGGCTTCATAGAATAAATTAATTAGTGTTCCTCTGTTTCTATTGTCTAGAATAGTTAATTAGTCTTGGTATTAGGACTTCTTTGAAGGTCTGGTAGAATGCTACATTAAAGCCATCTGACCCTGGGCTTCTTTTTGATTGTGTGGTTTTTAATGACTTCATTTCTTTAGGAGATATGAGACTGTTTAGATTGATTACCTGATCTTTATTTAAATTAGGTACATGGTATCTGTCTAAATGGCCATCCATTACATCTAGATTTTCCAGTTTTGGTAATAAAAGCTTTTGTAGTAAGATCTGACAAATTTTTGAATTTCCTCAGTTTCTGCTGTTATGTCTCCCTTTTCATTTCTGGTTTTGTTAATTTGGATACTGTCTCTGTCTCCTCTGTTACTTTGGCTAAGGATTTATCTATCTTGTTGGTTTTCTCAAAGAACCAGCTTTTGGCTTTGTTGATTCTTTGTTTCTAATGGGTTGATTTCAGCCCTGAGTTTGACTATTTCCTACCATCTACTTCTCATGGGTATGTGTGCTTCTTTTTGTTCTAGGGATTTCAGTTCTACTGTTGTTAGTGGAGGATCTCTCCAGTTTCTTTTATTTATTTATTTATTTATTTACTTACTTACTTACTTATTTGTTTGTTTGTTTGTTTATTTATTTTTGGTTTTTCGAGACAGTGTTTCTCTGTGTGCCCTGGCTGTCCTGGAACTCACTTTGTAGACCAGGCTGGCCTTGACCTCAGAAATCTGCCTGCTCTGCCTCCCATGTGCTGGGTTTCTTTATGAGGATACTTACTGCTATGAATTTTCCTTTTAGCACTGCTTTCATTGTGTCCCATTAGTTTGGATATGCTGTGTCTTCTTTTTATTGAATTCTAGAAAGTTTTTAATTCCTTTCTTCATTTCTCCCCTGACCAAGTTATCACTGAATAGAGAGTTGTTCAGTTTCCATGGGAATTTGGGCTTTCTGTTGTTTTTGTTATTATTGACATCTAGCCTTAATTCTAGGTGATCTGATAGAATACATGGGGTTATTTCAATCTTGTATCTGTTGAAGCCTGTTTTGTGGCTGATTATATGGTCAGTTTTGGAGAAGGCACCATGAGGTGCTGAGAAGAAGGATATATTCTTTTGTTTTAGGTTGAAATGCTCATTATTATATATATATTAAATCCCATTTGGTTCATAACTTCTATTAGATTCACTGTGTCTCTGTTTAGTTTCTGTTTCACTGACTTGTCCATTGGTGAAAGTGGGGTGTTGAAGTCTGACACTATTTTTGTGTGAGGTTCAATGTGTGCTTTGAGCTTTGATAAAGTTTCTTTTATGAATGTGGGTGACCTTGCATTTGTAGTATACATGTTCAGAATTAAGACTGCATCTTGGTGGTTGTTACCATTGATGAATGTGAAGTGTCCTTCCCAACTTGCTTGATAACTTTTGGTTGAAAGTGTTTATTGGATATTATAATGGCAACTCTAGCTGGTTTCTTGGGACCATTTACTTGGAAAATTTGTTTTCTAGCCTTTTACTCTGAGTTAGTGTTGTCTGTGTTTGTCACTGAGGTGTGTTTCTTGTATGCAGCAAAATATTGGATCCAGCTTTCATATCCAGTTTGTTAGCTTACCTTTTTTATTGAGGAATTGAGTCTGTTGATGTTGAGCAATATCAAAGACGGAAGATTGTTAGTTCCTGTCATATTTGTTGTTTGAGGTTGTATTATGTGTCTGTGATTCTCTTCTTTTAGGTTTGTGGTGCAATTATTAGTTTCTTTTGTTTTCTTGGGTGTAGCTGAAACCTTGTGTTGGAGTGTTCCTTCTAGTATCATCTGAAGGTCTAGACTAGTAGAAATATATTGTTTAAGTTTGGTTTTGTCATGGAATATTTTGGTTTCTCCATCTATGTTAATTGTGAATTTTGCTGGTTATAGTAGCCTAAGCTGACATCTGTGGTCTCTTAGGGGCTGCATAATATCTTTCCAGGATCTTCTGGCTTTTAGAGTATCTGTTAAGAAGCCTGGGATACCCCTTGGTATTGCAAACTTTATATGCCCCAGTACAGGGGAACACCAGGGCCAAGAAGTGGGAGTAGGTGGGTAGGGGAGAAGGACATTCCTACACATATTCCCCAGACTTCTGCTTGAATGTTTTAGCAAATTCATTAAGCTCCTTTGTAGTGTAATGAATTTCCTCATGGACTACACTTTCTTTTTTTTTTTAATTAGATATTTTCTTAATTTACATTTCAAATGCTATTCCGAAAGTCCTCTCCCCCCCCTCCCTGCTCCCCTGTCCATCCACTCCCACTTCTTGGCCCTAGCGTACCCCTGTATTGGGGCATATAAAGATTGCAGTACCAAGAGGCCTCTCTTCCCAATGATGACCAGAAGATGTTCCAACTGGTAAAAAGGACACATGTTCCACTATGTTCATAGCAGCCTTATTTATAATAGCCAGAAGCTGGAAAGAACCCAGATGTCCCTCAAGAGAAGAATGGATACAGAAAATGTGGTACATCTACACAATGGAGTACTACTCTGCTATTAAAAACAATGAATTCATGAAATTCTTGGACTACACTTTCTACCTCCCCTCTAGGGGCCTGTTTTGCCTGTGTCTAGTTATAGGTCTAGAAGAAACTATTGGTGGGCTTTGAGAAACATCAATATTGTCTGGTCTGGCATTTTCTTCAGGGAAAGTCACTGCTGGTTTATCAGACTCCGGGGGATTAATTTCCTCATGTGGAGAAGGCATTATTTCAAAGGGTGGAGCTGATGGTACTACTTCCTCAGGTGGGGCAAACCCTTGAGAATCTGAAGATCCAAAATTCTCAACTTCAACAGAGTCTTTCCACACATCCCCATCCCAAGTTATAGGATCCCATTCTTTGCCAATTTGTGCCCTTATTTTACTGTTGACACCCTCTAAGCCTGAGACTTGAATTTTTGCTGTAATTCAGCCAACTTTATAATGAGGGCTTAAGCTTGATTTTCTGCAACTTGAACTCTATGGCTGCTGGAGAGAAGATTCTCTTCAAGGATACACTTAGCAACTTTTAGATTGTTTACTTGTGTCTGGAGCCATTCGATTTTTATCACACAACACCTTCTTTTCCTTCATCTTTTTTTTCCCCAAGATGCTAAAAGAAATCAGCCAACAAAGTCATTTTCTGATTTTTCCCCCATCTTGTAGAAAGCTTTGTACATCGAATCACCTAATTCATCAAGAAAATCAAGGGCACTACCTTCTTAAAGCTTGAAGTGTAGTTCAACCACAGGTCTTCAATATTCTCTGAGCTCCCAGGAGGGAGAGAATTTGGAGAGGATTCAGTAGTTGAAGGTGCTGGTGAATTATCAAACCAACTCCAGATATTTAAAAGATTCATTCTTATACCTCTGCTCCTCTAGAACCACTCCTGGTCCCAACTTCTGTATTAGTCAGGGTTCTCCTGCATTACAGAACTTATGGCTAGTCTCTGTATAGTAAGGGAATTTCTATAATTGTATATATTATACAGTTATATATAGTTATATAACTGTAAGTTGATGACTTACAGTCTGTAGTCCAACTCCCAAAAATGGTCAGCAGCAGCTGTGAATGGAAGTCCAAGGATCTAGCAGTTGCTCAGTCCCACAAGGCAAGCAGGCAAAGGGAGTGAATCTTCCTTCTTCCAATGTCCTTACATAGGTCTCCAGCAGAAGGTTTAACGTAGATTAAAGGTGTGTGCCACCATGTCTTTAATTCAAGATGACCTTGAACTCAGAGATCTTCCTGCCTTAATCTTCTGGAGTTCACAGCCACTATGCCTCAAGATCTCAATGCCAAGATGCAGGACACAAACTTGTATCTCCCAGCCTCCAGATTAGGATCACTGGTGAGCCTTCCAATTCTGGATTGTAGTTCATTCCAGATATAGTTAAATTGACAACCAGGAATAGCCACTACACCCAATTTCTAGTAAAGTCCTTGTCATCCTGAGACCTCGTGTACAGGATCTCCACTGCCCATATTTCTTTCAGTATTAGTGTCTTCTAAGCTTTCATTAAAGTGGCACATTAAGCTCTTTCAATACAATTCAACGGTTTTTCCAATACAAAGTTGCAAAGTCTCTAATTCCTCTGCCCAAAAATCAGGGTCAGGTTTATCACAGGAAGTTCCCATTTTCCTCAGAGCCAATTTGTGTTTGAATTTAGGTTCTGTTCTAGGGATAAAAGATCCCAGCAAAAAATAACAAGGAGGGAGGGGTTTATTGGATTTACAGTTCCTGGTTACATCCTTGAGGGGAATTTGACACAGGTGTGCATGCAGGTAGTCACATCACATCCTCATTCAGTATCACATGCTTGATCATGGTGAGTGATGCTTTTGATGGGTTCTCAGATTAAGTTTGAGAGAAATTTATTATTTTTGTGTCAATGTTTATAAACAGAATTGGTTCTCTTTCTTTTTTAAGTCTTTGTGTGGATTAGGTACTAGGGTCCCAGGACAAAGAGAAGGGGACAAGAGGGAGAAGTCAGAGCAGGTGGTGGAGCAGAGGAAGTGGCAGAAATGTAGGTCTCTGGGCACATATAGTTTGTAGCCTCTGCCATAGGTGGAGAGCAAGGAAGATGGGCAGGATATTCTTCGCCAAGTCATTGAGTTACTGGTTAGTTTTAAAATATAAAAATTGTCTAGTGTTTTCAATCCATTGTGACTAATGTGGGCAGGAGAAATGGCACAGCCAGGGGGTGGAGAGACAGTTGTTTGTGACTTGGTAGAGCCAGCTGTGATCTAGGGCTGAGATCTTGAGAAAGAGCTAGTGAATTTTTAAAATTACATGCAGCACTCATGTCTTATCTATCATCTATCAATATCTATCTATCTATCTATCTTTCATCTATCTATCTATCTATCTATCTACTTATTTATGGTATCATGAATCTAGGCTGACCTACAACTTACTAAATAGATGAGGATGACGTTGAACTCTTGGTATTACTGCTTCAACAAAGCTTCATCAAATAGGAAGAAAAAGCCATTTATTTGAGAAATAACCCAGCAGTCATTGTATGTCCCCACTATGTCTCCTTTGTTCTCTTCTCCTTTTCTCCTTTTTCTTCTTCTCATCTAATTGTTCCCTTCTCTCTTCACCCTTCTGTTTCCTTTCTCTCCTATTCCATCCTTACCCTCTTCCTCTTATTTCTCTATTTCTCCCACTTCCTTCATTTTTCTCTCTTCCCCTTATCTCTTTACTATTCATTTAGTCTCATTCTGTGTTTCTACTTGGGTGTAAAATTATAAAATATTTATTTTAATTCATTTTCAATTTTCATACATTTGTTTACGCATCATATAGCTTTATATTTAATATTATGTAAAAATCACTTAACTAAAATTACTACCGTCTGAAAAAGTGAAAAGCTGTGTCCACTCCTAGTTCTTGTCATCTCTCTATGTGCATTAGCTCTCAAAACACATGTTATAAAAAACACCATGATATTAAGGATTTATGTCTGGTATTTAGCCACAAATGCTAGTCTGTCTGTCTTTCTTTCTTTCTTTCTTTCTTTCTTCCTTCCTTCCTTTCTTTCTTTCTTTCTTTCTTAAATTTTGAGAATTTCATATATACATACAGTGTGTTTTGATCATTCCACCTTCCATTACCTTCAAAACTTTCCCATTATCATCACATTCCTTTTTTAAATTTCATATCCTCCATTTAAAAATTAAGCCACTGAGTCCAATTAGAGCTGCTCATTTATGCAAAGGTATGTGGTCATCCACCCATGAGGGACCATCCCCTTAAAAATAATGTTCCATCCCATAACAGTCATCAGCTATCAAGTAGTTTATCATCTTAGAAGTGAGGGCTCATGTGCCCCTCCTCTATCCATGATAAATGTTCATTGGTTTGATATTATGTAGGTGCTAATCTTATGACTGCAAAGATATTGTCATATCTGGAAGACACAGAGAAGCAAACATTTAAAATTGTTTACTTTCAACATCATTGTCTTAGATCACATAAAAAACAGCTAACCTGGTTTTAATACCAGATAATACCAGGTGACAAATAAGCCAGGTGATTACTATATCTGTCTGCTTAACCACTTTATTACTACATCTGTTCATTTGAAAGGTCTACAAAAGATCTAGTCAATGTTTTCACTCCTGCCTTTGAGAATTCCTACCGTGGACGGGTCTACGATACGAAAGACTCCGTTTACACGACGGAAGAAGTCGTGAGAGAACTCCCGGAGGAACTAGAGACACAAGGAGTCTGACATCTAGTCTCCCAAATGGTACCCCTACTCCTACCACATCTGGTGTCTGTCTTGGAACAGAACGAAACACCTCACGACTCTCGACACCACGTACTACACAGAGAAAACTGTGCCATAGAAGAGAGTCACTGCTGCCAGATGGGAACCACATGTCTTCAATGCCTTGACACAGCCTTTGAGTGAGGCCACTTTCAGGATGGAAACTGCGATGAATACATAGGATAAGAGAATAACAAGGAAAGATCCAAACCCAACAAAAACAGCTGCCAGGAAAAGAACTAGCTGGCTGATGAAGGGATCAGAGCAAGACAACGGAATGATCTGAGGAATGTCACAGAAGAAATGATGAATGATATTTGGCCCACAATAGTAGAGATTAAAACAAGCAACTGTTTGAACAAAGCTACTAAAGAATCCACTCCCATAGACACCAGCAACCATCCTCCAGCAAAGACTGGGAGCCATGACGGCTGAGTACTGCAGAGGGCTACCAATGGCTACATACCTGTCATAGGCCATGGCAGCCAGCAAGCAGCACTCAGATGCACCCATCCAGGCCAAAACAAAATTCTGAGTGGCACAAGCAATGAAAGAAATTGTTTTCTCTGTTTTTAAGAGGTCTGAAAGCATCCTTGGGCTGATAGAAGAAGAATAGCATATATCTATAAATGACAAGAAACTGAGAAAAAAGTACATGGGTGTTTGTAGGTGAGAGTCCATTCTGATGAGGATGATAAGGCCCAGGTTCCAAATCAGAGTAATAAGGTAGGTCCCTAGGAAGACAGGAAAAAGGATAAGCTGCAGTTCAGCTTGGTCCAAGAGCCCCAGGAGGACAAACATGGCCACAGAGGTGTGATTTCCATCTCCCAACACAGATCTGCTTGGCATCATCTGCTGAGGAAAGGTGAGAGATTATGCTATTCTTCATCTCTGAACACCCCACTTCACACCACTACACTCCAGGATCTTAGGCAGGATGCCTCATTGCTTCTCAGAAAAATATATCAATTTCTGCCTTTTGTTATTTAAGAATAGTAGCTTGGAAGACAATGTTTTTGATGAGCTGATAATTTAAAGCATCCTATAAAAAAATCCTATAGCCAGATAAGATGTTAAACTCCCCTGTGAAGGCATAATTATATTCAGGAGACCCTGTGTAGCATGAAGAAGAAATACAGTCATGTGCACTATTACCAGCTAAGTGCAGGAAGAAAGGCAGACTCTTGAAAGACTTGTGGGAATTAGAAATATCTCTTCAAACATCTCTTTGTCAACAGAACTTATCTCAGAGAGATTGTTGTGCACATGAACTGGGCTTTGAGAAGGTCATTGAACGTGCTGTCAGTCACAGGAAAATGAGGGCTGAGAAGACGCTTCTATTGGTTCATGTTCCTAAGCATGAGGACCTGAGACTTCATGCAGGTAACAGCACCCACACAGAAGTCAGGGTCTGGGAGAGTACTTCTGTAACCTCAGAGCTGAGCATATGGGGCCAGTCCAGACAGGGAGATATTGCATCTGGCTGGCTATCCACTCTAGCTATTCATGACAATATTTAGTGAGAGAACTTGTCTCAAAAAAAAAAAAAAATTACAAAACAAAAGATCAAACAAATGAACATCAAAGTAGATGGCTACAAAGAAAGTTTCCTAACATTTGGCCTCTATACACATCTTCACACATGCACATATCCACAAAAACATATGTATACATCACACACACACAAACACAAACTGTCTGTCTCTGTCTGTCTGTCTGTTTGTCTGTCTCTGTATCTGTCTCTCTCTCATATTAACCTGTACATTTTACATAAACTCTCAGGAAAGGAGCATAAAAGCGGGGCTGCTGCTTGATCTCCCTGAAAGGAAGGGTAATTTGTCCTCCTTGAAGGAGATGAAACTATAAGATACACATTATTTTCAAAATGGCTGTAGTAACTGATAATCTGAAACTCAGCTTTACATAGCACCACCTGCTAAATATGTACCCATGGAGCTCTAAGAGAGAAAATGGTCACAGCAAACCACACCTGGGTTAAGAAATCTGGCTTAAGCCAGACATGATATCAGTCATCTCAGAGGTATCATTATATTTCCATGTTGTTTTCTTCACCCATTAGGTATTGGTATTTCTAACTAAGCCTTGTTTCCAGTTACCTCTTGTTAATAAAAAAGGCTTAATCTTTATTCTTTTATTTCAGATAGAGCTTGTTCAGAGGTAGTTTATCTTGGTCCCCTTTCCCTAGGTTTTCTCATCATTTTCTTTTGTATAATATATTTTCCTGACTCAACCTCCATTTAAGCTTACTTAGGGAAGGACATTGAATGATAACATCAAAAAATATTGAAAAGAGAAGGACATTGAACAATAACATCAAAAATATCCCTGATATCCTCCTTTCCTTTAAGATTTCTGACTGACAGCCCTTCATAATATTTACTTAGATGACAATGAAAAAGCAATCATGATTAAGCCAACCATTGTCAGAGACAAAATATGAAGAACTTTGTGTACTAGGAATGATGAAGACGGGACCAATCTCAAAGGTCCAAGCACTGCATTAATTCCTCTTTCCCCTTCTTTCTCCTGCTTCCCACTCTTCTTTTTTATTTTGCTAATCCAAGTCACACATTCAGAAGTTGCTCATAGCCAATCTGGTAGTGCATTCCAGTAGCCACACCACTCAGGTGGGTAAGGTAAAGAATTGCTTGAGTTCATATTTTCAAGACCAACCTGTACAACATAGTGAGATCTTGTCTGAAAAAAAAAGTCCCTCAGTATTGACCATGTAAATCTGTGTGTACATTTACACCTGTGTGTATATGCATGTAGAAACTACAGATTAATGTTTGGTGTCTAGATTATTTACTCTCTATTTTAATTTTTGAGAGAGGGTCTCTTCCTGTGCCTGGACTTCTTCAATTTGGCTAGACTGGCTGGCCAGAGAACTTTAGGAATCCACCTATAACTGCCTTTCCAATACTGGGATTATAGGTGCATGTCACAATACTTGATTTATTGCATGGATGTTGACATGCAAACTCAATTCATTATGGTTGTTTGTCAATCACTTTACAACTGAGCCATCTTTCCAAATTGGGTGTAGAATTCAAAATCATTTGTAATTGGAACTTAAAAAATAATGACATGACCATGTAATGCTTCTGTACATCTTGCATTTTACAATGCTGAAAGCAGGAAAACATACTTATTTTTCAAGTATTCATCATTTCTATATTGTAAAAATATTAAAAAATAATTTCTTTCAGCCTTTTGAAATTTTCACTAAATTACAGCTGCCTATACCTATCCTACCATGTGAAAGCAATCTTAAACAAAAGGAGGAAAGTAAGAGATACTTTCTGACTTCAAATCTAGGATGTTAATCAAAATATACTAGATTTTCTATGTAGAGAACAATAAGTTTTATAAATTTAACTTTTTTCAATGAAAGAAATCAGATAGATTAAGTGCCTCAAAATCAATCCATAGCTCCTATTCTGACTCTGTGATCTTAGACCTCAACATCAACTGAATATGGAAAGGCTTTTCCAGTCCACCCATCTGTTCCCCATTCAACATATACTAATGGACATTCACACAGCCACATATTCAGATCAACCTTCTACAGATATGATTGCTATCATAAAAATTGTACAAACCAATTACTTAGTGAAACCTAGCATTGAAGGATGATTAGATAAAGTTTTTTGTAAATCTATAAAATTGTATCTGAATCTGAGCCCCTTTACTTACCTTGTTATAGCATCTCTAAGGGACCTACTTAGAGTTTTTGAAAAGGTTTCCTTTCTTGTGATCCAACTCCCTCTTCTTTCTGGTGCACCCAGGTATTCTAAAGTGACCAATAAATGGTTCCACTTCTGGTTCTGCAGCATCTATCTCATTTTCTTACTACTTTGAGTTGAGTAATTGCTTTATTGTTTGCAAGGTTGGACTCCATATTGTTCAGCAATGGGGCAGCTGTGGAGCAAGAAGCTTTTAAGTGCTTGTGGATTTTCTCTGTTGCATGTAAGAAAAGAGTTGAATGCACATCTCACACCAAAGGTAAGCAATTAAAGCCATACGAGCTGCAAATAACAGGTCTCCTGGGCTATAGAGGAGAGAGCAGCTTGAGAAAGGGGTTACCTCCTCAGGCTCTACACTCTCTTGGGAAAGCATTCAACTTTTGGGACATTTGAAAGTCAAAAACCTTTCCTTTCATTCTGAAAGAAGTCTAGAGTTCATATAGAGGTCATGCCTAACCTTGCTATCCACTATGCCAGTTTTCCATAGAATCTATGGCTTCTCTCTGCAACTCTGAGTCAGACACGCTGTAATGGACTCTCAAATTCTCTATTTTCATATTCTAGTCCAATTATCTTAACTTTTAAATGAGACTGTATGAATAGAACATGTTTAAAAAGATGTCACAGATATTTGGAAATGAAAAGTGACAAATAGATCTCTTCTTCCCCTCATGTTTGTATAGCTCAATGGTTTAAAGAGTAAGGAAAAGGCTGAAGGAGCATAAGGGCAGAGAAGAAGTGGAAAAGAGTAGGAATGAGTTTCTAATCTTGTAATGGGTTTAGAAAAATTAGAAAAGACAAATAATATATGAAGTTCCCAAAGCACACACCAAGACAGAGCCCTTCCTCTCCCTTTTACCTGATTGTGTGATCTTCTCTATCCAAATAATCAGAAAGAAAAATGAATATTGCTTTATAGCAAGATACCAACAAGGATTAGTTTCATATCCATTGGTCCTCAGGTTCTAACTTTTCCCTCAGGAGAGCACTGGACACTACAAGGGAGGAACCTCTTAGGGGAAGTAAGAATGATCACTTAAGCTACAGAATGATCCAGTCTATTCAGATACACAATATGATCATTTCTCCATGTGACTATAATGTTCCTCCAATTTTATTTTCATTCATCTCTTTAAATTTTTTACTTAGCCACATGTAACAAAATAATATTTAAACTATTATTTAGAGTCTGGCTGCCCCTGCCAATGCTAAAGCCATCACTTAGGATTCTGCCAGAACCTGCCATATGTGAAACCAACTAAAGATTCATTCTAGGTTGCCTGCATCACTCCCACTAAGGACCCAGACTTCCAAATCCTCTTCCAGGTTCTAGCCTGATAAATATCTCTGACCTCCTATTCACAGCTTTTCTTCAACCATGAAGTCTGGACTTCACAATCAGTTTACTAGTATAGTCTACCTTTCCCTGCATTTAGTGCAAAAGAGTGAGGAGTGGACCAGTACACCAGCCCAGTTCTCTTTGTTCGCCGGACTTCATTTTTCCCAAACCATTTCTAACCTCTAGACCCAATGTGCTCCATCACCTTATTCTCTTCTCCAACCTGCTTTATCTATAGGCTAACTAGAAAAGGAACTAACAAAGGAAGTCCATGTGCTCAGATAACATCTGACAGATAACAACAACATGTATGATTAAGCTAGTATCTTCTCTCCCAAATGTACCAATCCTCTAAAAATCTTTGTCAATGAGAATTATGTCGATGAACTTGAGGACACAAAATTTGAAGGAACAATCACAGACTTCATCAAAGAATTCAAGGAATTTTCAGAAGACACAAAGAAACAGCCCAATGAAAGCAAGGAGAAAGCTAAAGTAGAATAAATGCCTGAGAAAACACAAGCATAAAGCAGGTGAAAATGAACGAAGACAGTGCAAGCCTTCAGAACTGAATTCATTCAGGAGATAGCATTGTTGAAGAGACTTACACCATAATGCATATGGAGTTGAAAACCCAAATAATCTAATTAGAAACTCAAAGGAAAGCCTTATATGTAGAATGAATCAAACACAAAGCAGAATATCAGGTCTTAAAGATTAAGTTGACAACCTAGATCAAACAAGAAAGGAATTTGAAAAAAATTATGAAAACAAAGAGATTGGATGTGGCATGGTAGGGGCCTGTTGGTTGGGGTATAGGAAAGGAGGGTCTTGATTAGAAGAAGACTAGAAATCAACTGAAGTGCAGTCAAAGAAGGCCAGAGTAGATTGGGTCATAGGGTGCAGGACCTGGGGAAAAGGAATAGATAGGGGAGGACAGGAAGAATCACTAAACCTTGTAGCCCAATTTTTATGGAACTAGACTTGTTTTTGAAAAGTAAATTCAACCTTTTAAAGACAGAAGCATGAAATCTAGCATTCAAAGTCATGGACTGTGGTTGACTGGTCTTCTGCTACTGCTCCTACAGGGACTCATGTATGATATGTGGAACCATGCATATCTTGGGAAGGCTTAGCTCTGCCTATGAGCCTCCTGTCTCCTAGGAGACACTAGCTCAGCAAACAGTATTCCAAGAGCTAATGGGATTGAGTAGAATAAATGTGTGTGCAAGGAAGGGCTTCAGTAACTCACTGTGTAGATATGATCTTACCCCTTTGTTGTAGCTTGTGTGTGTGTGTGTGTGTGTGTGTGTGTGTGTGTGTGTGTGTGTGTATCATAGTCATGAGCCCATGAACCTGGTCCAATTTCCTTGATTACAGGCCTCTCTCTGTCTTTTGCTAGAGTGATGATAGGTCGTAGGGAAGGCTGTTTGAACACAAAAGGAGTGGAAGGCCTAGAAACCTAGTTATTTTGCATACATTTTCAGCTGAAGGGTTAGTTTTCAGCCCTTGTCCACCCTGTTCAGGTTCCTGCTGCCTTAATTTCTATGGTTGTTCAATAATAATCAGTTCACTTTTCTCTGACCTTTCCTAACCACCTGTGTTCTTGCTATGACAGAACACTTAACAGAAACAATAAGCTAGGGGAAGGATATTTTGTCTTGCAGTTTCAGAGAATTTAGTCCATTATGGAGAAGGTATGATGTTGTGGTGGTAACTAAAGTATGTGGTATATATAACAATAACCTTGGCATTTTGCTATGGTCTTCTGTAAAAGGCAGAGGCAGTATCTTGTACTGCTTTTTGTGTGTTGTGGTCCCTCTAACCAGTAACTTGGAGGGAGGTATTCCCAAGACAAGATAACTTTATTTTATAAATCAAGATAACTTTATTTTATAAATTCTTAGCATGCAGCATAATGTGTACACAGACACACACACACACACACACACATACACACTTTTAAAATCATATTTTAAAAAGACAAATTGGATGTATGTTGTAATAAAAAATATCATGAATGTTAAATATAAGTAACACGGTAGTTTTGACTGTATGAATCAAATTACTAAATTTTATATTAAAATAGCATCTTTCATTAATTTGTTCATCACATATTAAATGCATCTGTGAAGCTGGGCATTATTTTGATACCAAGAGTATGCTTTAAAACCTTCTTTCTCATTTAGAAACTCAAAGAGACAGATTTATAAAATCACAGGAAGAATATGGATGTGAGACTCCACTCTTTCTACTCTGAATCTTAAAATCTCTGACTGAGAAAAATAACCTTTAGAGATGAGAGAAGGACACAGTTAAACTCACCTTTCAGCAAACATGCCCTAGTAGTTAGCTATCCATTTCTTTTTTCTTTCTTTTTTTTTCTTTTATTTTTTATTATTTTCTTTTATTACATTTCAAATGCTATCCCAAAAGTTCCCTATACCCTCCCCCGTCCTGCTCCCCTACCCAACCACTTCCACTTCTTAGCCCTGGTGTTCCCCTGTACTGGGGCATATAAAGTTTGCAAGACCAAGGGGTCTCTCTTCCCAATGATGGCTGACTAGGCCATCCTCTGCTACATATGCAGCTAGAGACACAAGCTCTGGGGGTACTGGTTAGTTCATATTGTTGTTCCACCTATAGAGTTGCAGACCCCTTCAGCTCCTTGGGTACTTGCTCTAGCTCCTCCATTGGGGGCCCTGTGTTCCATCCAATAGATGACCATGAGCATCCACTTCTGTATTTGCCAGGCACTGGCATAGCCTCACAAGAGACAGCTATATCAGGGTCCTTTCAGCAAAATATTGCTGGCATATGCAATAGTGTCTGCTTTTGGTGGCTGATTATGGGATAGACCCCTGGGTGGTGCTGTCTCTGGATGGTCCATCCTTTCGTGTTAGCTCCAAACTTTGTCTCTTTAACTCCTTCCATGGGTATTTTATTTCCTATTCTAGGGAGGAATGAAATATCCACAAGTTGGTCTTCCTTCTTCTTGAGTTTCTTGTGTTTTATTTGGGATAGCATTTGAGATGTAAATAAAGAAAATATCTAATAAATGTTTTTTTAAAAATTATAGCTTTTTGGAAAAGATATTTAATGTAGATACTTTTACAAGAAGTTTGGTGGTAGATTAAATGCTGTAGTGTAAAACCTTGAGTATATGTATATATATATATATATATATATATATATATATATATATATATATATATATATATAATTTCTTTAATTGAAAATTACTAAATAATTTAGTGAATATTATAACAAGTAACAGATTTAATGAATTTCTAAATTTTTATATGTTTAAAAATATTGCAGGAAAAAGGTAAACACTTAGTCTAGAGCAGATGAGTTTATAAAAATGAGGAAATATAAATGCTTATAGACACATGGGAGTAGTTCAGTGTCACTGATTTTTAAAATGTAGTTTAAGATAGAAGATGTTCCCATGTGGTGATAACTCATGTCTTTAGTTCCAGCACTCAGGAGTCAGGGGCAGATGTGTGAGTTTAAGGCTAGCCTGGTCTACAGAGTGAGTCCCAAGACAGCCAAAGCTACATAG
The DNA here is from genome assembly GCA_902729485.2 of Mus minutoides. Classification (NCBI taxonomy): domain Eukaryota; kingdom Metazoa; phylum Chordata; class Mammalia; order Rodentia; family Muridae; genus Mus; species Mus minutoides. The sequence continues at coordinate 14,124 of LR751223.1, read as the reverse complement.
AGAAACCCTCTCTCAACAAACAAGCAAACAAAGATGAGATGACATTTTTATCCAACAAATACCCATGATTTCAAATTATAGAGGATTGAAATGAATAAAAAATGTTCACAGTAGAATTTTAAACAGTAAATTTTTTACAATTAGTGGCATCTAATAAAATCTCTAAAATATTTGAAACATTAACCTCACATCTATGGAGTGAAACTTCTAAAGATTCAGAAATATAGAGCATTTACTTAAAGAAAGAAAGAAAGAAAGAGAGAGAGAGAGAGAGAAAGAAAGAAAGAAAGAAAGAAAGAAAGAAAGAAAGAAAGAAAGAAAGAAATTGCTATTTACTTAGCATTTTAACGGCTTGTTTCTGGCATCTAGAAAAGGCATGGCCAATAACCATATCTGAAAAACATGAGGGACCCTGCAATTTCTTACTGTCCTACACTAAACCCAGACAGTTTGCCCTGGTTTGACATAGCCAATTGGATAAAGCCATCAAATTTATTTTGATATTTCTGGCGTCTGGTCAAGTTTGCTTTATGAGGACTCATTGCACTAAAAGTCACAACATAATATTACACTAATTTGCTCCACCTAAAACTCTGGACATAACAGTATATGTCTGACATTCTCCATCGACTGATCTATGTTTCTGAGGAATGGTTGAGTGATGCAATGGTTGTAGTGGACTAAAAAAAAAAAATTGACAGATGAGGTAGTTCAGTGGTAAAAACACTTGTCATTCTATCCTAGGCTCTGCAAAGTGAAAGAAGACAACAAGCACATACCATAACACTCTGAAGGCATGAATGAGCACACAGCTTTAATTACAAAAACAATGGACAAATGCAAGGCTCAAATAATTTTTGGTCAACCACAAAACGGCGTAATCATTTACTAACCGGTGTTCACAGAATTGGTTTGTCCCCATCCCATTGATGAAAATCCCAGCAGGGGAGCCATCCTGCTTGCATNTTTTGCCAGCTGAAGATAGTTTATGTTTGGAATTTTGGGGACTCCTGAGAGGATTTGAAAATACCAAAGCCCTGAGAAGGGTTGGCAGCTGTTGCTCACCTGCTGCTGATGTTGATGGATGCCATTGGCTGTTTGCTCTTTGCAGGTTCCCTGGTTGCTGGTGGCAATATCCTGCAGATGAAGATTGGACTTGCCCCAAGAAACTCAACACCCCTAATCAGCAGGAAGTAGTTTAGCAATACTGACACCAATTTTTCCCTCTAACCTTTCTCTCCTACCTAGAGTTGGGGTTTTGGAAGGGATGAAGGAAAGTGGTAGGGGAAAGAACCCAATAAAGTCTCCAAAAGTATGGTTACATACTGCTGACTGGCCCCTCTTCCCACAAGCACAGGAATAGATAGCCACAGCAGTCACTCACAATCATGGCTTGGAACCTTTGCAAACTGGCTGTGGAAGCATCTCTCTTCAGAGCTGCCAGGCCAGATGGCTAGCTGGCATTGTCTAACTGGAAGACAGGCAGACCACAGACTTTTATGGACACATTCTAGAAGTAAAAAAGCAACCAAGTCCTGAAATAAAGCTATGATGTTAGACTATGCAAACTAAGAGTTTATAAAATAAAGTTGCTTTGTCTTTGGAATACCTCCCTCCAAGCTACTGGTTAAAGAGGCCATAATACACACAAAACAGTACAAGATACTGCCTCTGCCTTTTATAGAACACCATAGCAAAATGCCAAGGTTATTGCTAACTATACCACATATTTTAGTCACCACCCCAACATCATACCTTCTCCATAATGAACTAAATTCTCTGAAACTTCAAGACAAACTAAATCCTTCCCCAGCTTATTGTTTCTGTTAAGTGTTCTGTCATAGTGACAACACAGGTGATTAGGAAAAGTCAGAAAAAAAGTGAACTGATTATCATTGAACAACCATAAAAATTAAGGCAGCAGGAACCCGCACAGGGTGGTCAAGGGCTGAAAACTGACCCTTCAGTTGAAAATGTATGCAAAATAACTAGGTTTCTAGGCCTTCCACTCCTTTTGTGTTCAAACAGCCTTCCCTACTACCTATCATCACTCCAGCAAAAAGACACAAAGAAGCCTATAATCAAGGAAATTGAACCAGGTTCATGGACTCATGACTATGATACACACACACACACACACACACACACACACACACACACACACACACATACACACACACATACACACACACACTCACACTCACATAAAAGCTAAAACAAAGCCGTAAGTTCATATCTACATAGTGAAGTACTGAAGCCCATCCTTGCCCATACATTTATTTTACTCTATACCATTAGCTCTTGGAACACTGCTTGCTGACATAGTGTATCCTATGAGGCAGGAGGCTCCTATGCAGAGCCAAGCCTTCCCAACACATACATGATTCCATAGATCAACCATAAGTCCCTGTAGGAGCAGTAGCAGAAGATGAGTCAACCACAGTCCATAACTATGAATGCTAAGTTTCATGCTTCTGTCTTTAAAAGATTGACTTTACTTTTCAAAAACAAGTCTAGCTCCATATCAAAATTGATCTACAATGTCTAGTCCAGCAACTCTTCCTGTTCTCCTCATCCATGCCTTTTCCCCAACACTCCAGATCTAGCCAAGTTCTTTCACCCTATGTCCCAACCTACTCTGGCCTTCTTTATCTGTTCTGCAGTCAATTTCTAGGCTTCTTTCAGGACCCTCCTTACGTATACACTATTAACAAGCCCCTACAATGCTATATTCAATATTTTCTGTGTTTTGATAATTTTTTATATTCCTTTCTTATCTGGTCTAGATTCTCTACTTTATTTTTAAGACCAGATACTCTGACTTTTGTTTGATTCATTCTACTTATAAGGCTTTCCTTTGAGTTTCTAATTGGATTAATTGTGTTTTTCGATTCCATATTCATTACAGTATAAGTCTTCTTCAACATTGCTATCTCCTGAATGAGTTCAGTTCTCGAGTCTTGCACTGTCTTCGTCATTTCCATCTGCCCTATGCTTGTGTTTTCTCAGGTATTTATACTACTTAAGCTTTCTCCTTGCTTTCATTGGACTGTTTCTTTATGACTTCTTAATACTCCTTGAAATCTTTGATGAAGTCTATGATTGTTCCTTTAAATACTGTATCCTGACGTTCATATAGATAATTCTCATTGACAAGGATTTCTAGAGGATTGGTAGGTTTGGGAGAGAAGATACTTAATCTTAATGTTGTTATCTGTGTGATGATATCTGAGCATATGGATTTTCTCTGCTAGATCCTTGATAGTTAGCCTATGGATAAAACAGGTTGGAGAAGAGGCTAAGATGATGGGGTATATTGGGTCTAGTGGTTAGAAATGGTTTAGATGAAATGAAGTCAGGTGAACAGAGGGAACTGGGCTGGTGTACAGGTTGTGCTTCCTGTTCCAAGGCAAGAGTATGGAAATAGACCTACCTTGTTGGAAAGATTGGATATGACATGGGAGAGACCTGTGATTTGAAGTTGGAGGATACTGGCCCACGCCTTGGTCTTTTCCAGTAAACACAAGGAAAGCTAGACTATGCTAGTGAACAGATTATGAAGTCCAGACCTAGTCTACAGGGTTGCAGACAATCTGTGAATAGGATGTCAGGAATATTTATAAGGCTGGACCCTGGAGAAAGATTTGGAAATCTAGATATTTAGTGGGAGTGATGCAGGCAACCGAGAATGAGTCTGTAGGCGGTTTCACATATGGCAGGTACTGGCAGAAGCCTAGATATTGGCTTTGGCACTGGCAGGGGTGGTCAGACTCTAAACAATAGTTTAAATATTATTTTGTTACACATGGCTAAGCAAAATATTTAAATGGATGAATTAAAATAAAATAGGCAGATTACAGTCACATAGAGAAACAAACATATCATGTATCTGAATAGACTAGATCATTCTGTAGCATGTGTGATCAATCTTACTTGCCCTAAGAGGTTTCTCCCATGTAGTGTCCAGAGTTTTCCTGCAGGAAAAATCAAAACCTGAGGACCAAAGGACATGAACTTATATCTTGTTGGTATCTTGTTACAAAGCAAAAGCATTTTTCTTTCTGTGCATTTGGATAGAGAAGATCACATGATCAGGTAGAGGGAGGAGGAAGGGCTCTGTCTTGGTGTGTGCTTTGGGAACTTCATATATTATTTGTCTTTTCTAATATTTTTAAACCCATTACCAGATTAGAAACTCATTCCTACTCTTTTCCACTTCTTCTCTGCCCTTATGCTCCTTCAGCCTTTTCCTTACTCTTTAATTGAGCTACACATGCATGAGGGGAAGAAGAGATCTATTTGTCACTTCTCGTTTCCAAATGTCTGTGACAACTTTTCTAACATGTTCCATTCCTGCAGTCTCATTTAAAAGTTAAGATAATTGGCCTAGAATATGAAAATAGAGAACCTGAGAGTCCATTACAGCGACTCTGACTCAGAGTTGCAGAGAGAAGTAGCAAAGGTTTCTATGGAAAACTAGCATAGTGGATAGCAAGGTTAGCTGTGACCTCTATATGAACTCTAGGATACTTTCAGGATGAAAGGAAGGTTTATTGACTCCCAAATGTCTCAAAAGATGAATGTTCTCCCAAGAGAGTGAAGAGCCTGAGCGGGGAACCCCTTTCTCAAGCTGCTCTCTCCTCTATAACCCAGGAGACCTGTTATTTACAGTTTGTATGGCTTTAATTGCTTACCATTTGTGTGATTTGTGCATTCAACTCTTCTTACATGCAACAGAGAAAATCCACAAGCACTAAAAAGGTTCTTGCTCCACAGCTGGCTCATTGCCGAAGAAGATGGAGTCCAACCTTGCAAACAATAGAACAATTGCTCAAGTCAAAGTAATAAGAAAATGAGATTGATGCTCCAGAACCTAGAAGTAGAACCATTTATTGGTCACTTCAGAATACCTGGGTGCACCACAAAAAAGAGGGATTTGAATCACTAGAAAGGAAACCTTTTAACAAGAGATTCTGTAACAAGGTAAGTCAAGGGGCTCAGATCCAGATATAATTTTATAGATTTACAAATAACTTTATCTAATCATCCTTCAATGCTAGGTTTCACTATGTAATTGGTTTGTGCAATTTTTAACACAGCAATCAAATCTGAAGAAGGTTGATCTGAATACGTAGGCTATGTGGATATACGTTAGCATATGGGAAATGGTGACTAGATGGGTGGTAAGTAAAAGCCTTTCCTCGTTCAGTTGATGTTGAGGTCTGAGAACACAGACTCAGAATAAGCTGTAGATTGATTTTTGAGGCACTTAACCTATCTGATTTCTTTCATTGAAAAAAACGTAAAATTTATAAAAACTATTGTTTCCTACAGAGCAAATCTAGTATATTTTGATAAACACTAGATTTGAAGTCAGAAAGCATCTACTGCTTTGCTCCTTTTGCAAACATTGCTTTCACATGGTAGGTAGCAGTAATTTAGTGAGAATTTCAAAAGGGTGAAAGAAATTTTCATTTAATATTTTCACAGTACATGAACACTTGAAAAATAAATATGTTTAGCCTGCTTTCTGCATTGTAAAATGCAAGATGTCCAAACAAATTACACGGTCATGTCATTATTTTTCATGTTTCAATTACAATTTTTTTTAATTCCATGCTCAAATTAGGAAGATGACTAAGCTATAGAGTGATTGCCTGTCGCAGGCCCATGTCTCTGACCAGCAGAGAGTGGGAATAAACAACACGGACTCCAAAGCAGGTCTCACGCAGCTTTCCCCAGCTTTCTTTATTCTGCTTCTCTCTTCATTCTCTCCCCGTAGGACTACCCACAATTTAGTCTTTTCCATTCAGATAGGCTGATACAATGGTATCGTGAGACGTTGCGCTATCTCTCCAATGAGATACAGAAGCTGCTTTTACTGCGCATGACTGAGACTGGGATAAACAATCAGGGTCACAGGACTTGGCATATAGCCAGGGCGCCATCTTTGGCCCTGCAACCACGCCCGCTCCCCACAATTGCCATATAAGCATAAGGACCTGAGTTTGGATCATCAGAATCAATGTAATAAATCAAGTATTGTAACATGCACCTGTAATCCCAGTATTGGAAAGGCAGAGATAGGTGGATCCCTACAGCTCTCTGGCCAGCCAGTCCAGCCAAAGTGAAGAAGTCCAGGCTCAGGAAGAGACTCTCTCAAAAATTAAAATAGAGAGTAAATAATCTATACACCAAACAATCTGTGGTTTCTACATACATATACACACAGATGTATATGTACACACACATTTGCATTGCCAACACTGAGGGACTTTTTACTGAGACAAGATCTCACTATGTTTTATAGATTGGTGGTAAATATGTGAAGTCAGCAACTCTTTATCTTATCCTCCTGAGTGGTGTGGCTACTGAGATACACCACCAAATCTGGCTATTATAACTTCTGAATTTGTGACTAGGATTAGCAAAATGAATAAGAAGAGTGGGCTAATCCACTTATCAGTGAGTGCATACCATGTGTACTCTTTTGTGATTGGGTTACTTCACTCAGGATGACTTTTCTACTTCCATCCATTTGCCTAAGAACTTCATGAATTCATCATTTTTAATAGCTGAGTAGTACTCCACTGTGTAAATGTACCACGTTATCTATATCCATTCCTCTGTTATAGGACATCTGGATTCTTTCCAACTTCTGACTATTATAAATAAGGCTGCTATGAACATAGTGGAGCATGTGTCCTTATTACACATTGGAGCATCTTCTGGATAATATGCCCAGGAGTGGTATAGCTGGGTCCTCAGGTAGTACCATGTCCAATTTTTTAGGGAACTGCCAAATTGATTTCCAGAGTGGTTGTACCAGCTTGCAATGCCGCCAGCAATGGAAGAGTGTTCCTCTTTCTCCACACCCTCGCCAGGTGTGGTCTTGTGAAGGCTGGATGTCCCAGTGTAGGGTTATGCCAGGACAGGGAAGTGGGAGCGGGTGGGTTAGTGAGTAGTGAGGTGGGGGGAGATGGGGGGTAGAGAGGCATTTTCAGAGGGGAAATTAGGAAAGAGGATAAAATTTGAAATGTAAATAAAGAAAATATATAATGAAAAAAGAAAACACATATAGAAACATAAAAGAAAAAAGAAGAGTGGGAAGTGGGAGAAAGAAGTGAAAAGAGGAATCAGTGCAGTGCTTGGTCCTTTGAGATTAGTTCCATCTTCAACGTTCCTAATACACAAAGTTCTTCATATTTTGTCTCTGACAATGGTTGGTTTAATCATGATTGTTTTTTCAATGTCATCTAAGTAAATACTATGAAGGGCTGTCCATCAGAAATCTTACAGGAAAGGAGGATATCAAGGATTTTTTTATGTTATCTTTCAATGTCCTTCTCATTTTATTTGCTAAGTAAGCTCAAAGGAAGGTAGAGTAAGGAAAGTATGTGATACAAAAAAAAAAAAAAAAAAATGATGAGAAAACCTAGAGGAAAGGAGCCAAGATAAACTATCTCAGGACAAACAAAAGAAGAAAGATTAGGTCTTTTTCATAAACAGGACAACTGGAAACAAGACTTAGAAAACAACACAAAAATATAATGATACCTCTGAGATGAGCAATGCCATGTCCGGCTTAACCCAGACCTCTGTGTGGTTTGCTATGGTTGTTTTCTCTCTTGGAGCCCAGTGGGTATATATTTATCTGCTGCTGCTATGGAAAGCTGAGTTCCAGGTATTCAATTCCTACAGCCACTTTGAAAGATAATGTGATACCTTATAGTTTCTTTTTCTCCAAGGAGGACAATTTGCCCTCCCATTCATGGAGAGCAGGCAACAGCCCTGTTTTTATGTGCCATCCTGAGAGTTTATGTAAAATGCACAGGTTAGTATGAATAAGTGTGTGTGCATTTATGTGTACCTGTGTGTGCATTTATGTGTACCTGTGTGTGTGTGAGAGAGACATATGTTTTTGTGTATATGCACATGTTCTTTTGAAGATGTGCATAGAGGCCAAATGTTAGGAATGTTTTTTGATAGCCATCCACTTTGGTGTTCATTTGTTTGATCTTTTGTTTGTAATTTGTTTTTGACACAAATTCTCTCACCAAATATTGTCATGAATGGCTAGACTGGATAGCCAGCCAGCTGCAATATCTCCTTGTCTGCACTGGTCCCATATGCTCAGCTCTGAGGTTACAGAAGTACTCTCCCAGACCCTGGCTTCTGTTGCCTGCATGAAGTCTCAGATCTTCATGCTTAATAACATGAACCAATAGAAGCATCTTCGCAGCCCTCATTTTCCTGTGACTGACAGCACTTTCAGTGACCTCATTGCCCAGTTCATTTGCACAACAGTGTCTCTGAGATAAGTTGTGTAGATAAAGAGATGTTTGAAGATATATTCGTAATTCCCACAAGTCTTTCAAGAGTCTACCTTTCTTCCTTCACCTAGCTGATAAAAGCACACAGGACTGTATCTCTTCATGCGAAATGGGATTTCTTGAATATAATTATGTCTCCACAGGGATGTTTTACATCTTACCTGGCTAAAGGATTTTTTACAGGATGCTTTGACTTATCAACTCACAAAGAACATTCTTTTCCATGCTACTATTCTTTAATAAGAAAAAGCAAAGATTGATATCTTTTTCTGAGAAACAATGAGACATGACGCCCAAGATTCTGGGGTGGAGTAAGATAAGGTGGGTGTTGTAAGATAAAAAGTAAAATAACCTTCTCTCACCTTTCCTTACCAGATGACGCCAAGCATATCTGTGTTGGGAGATGGAAACCACACTTCTGTGGCCATGTTTGTTCTCCTGGGGCTCTTGGACCAAGCTGGACTGCAGCTTATCCTTTTTCCAGTCTTCCTGGGGACGTACCTCATTACTCTGATTTGGAACCTGGGCCTTATCATCCTCATCAGAATGGACTCTCACCTACAAACACCCATGTACTTTTTTCTCAGTTTCTTGTCATTTATAGATATATGCTATTCTTCTTCTATCAGCCCAAGGATGCTTTCAGACTTCTTAAAAACAGAGAAAACAATTTCCTTCATTGCTTGTGCCACTCAGTATTTTGTTATGGCCTGGATGGGTGCATCCGAGTGCTGCTTGCTGGCTGCCATGGCCTATGACAGGTATGTGGCCATTGGTAGCCCTCTGCAGTACTCAGCCATCATGGCTCCCAGTCTTTGCTGGAGGATGGTTGCTGGTGTCTATGGGAGTGGATTCTTTAGTAGCTTTGTTCAAACAGTTGCTTGTTTTAATCTCTACTATTGTGGGCCAAATGTCATTCGTCATTTCTTCTGTGACATTCCTCAGATCATTCCCTTGTCTTGCTCTGACCCCTTCATCAGCCAGCTGGTTCTTTTCCTGGCAGCTATTTTTGTTGGGTTTGGCTCTTTCCTTATTATCCTCCTATCCTATGTATTCATTGCAGTTTCCATCCTGAAAGTGGCCTCATTCGAAGGCCGTGTCAAAGCATTCAAGACATGCAGCTCCCATCTGGCAGCAGTGACTCTCTTCTATGGCACAGGCCTCTCTGTGTACATGCACCAGAGCTCTCAGCACTCCACAAAGCAAGACAAGGTTCTGTCTGTGGTCTACACCATCCTCATCCCCATGGTAAACCCTCTGATCTACAGTCTGAGGAACACAGAGATCAAGGAGGCCCTCAAAAGAGTGCTGAAGAAGGCAGCACATTTACCTCAGAAAGCATAGCATCTGGGCAGGTGCCATCCTTAAGAGGACGGCAGGAGTGAATACACTGAGGAGACTTTCCGTAGACCTTTCAAACTAACAGATGTAGTAATAATGTGATTAAGCAGACAGATATAGTAACCACCTGGCTTATTTGTCACCTGGTATTACCTGGTATTAAAACCTGTTTAGCTGTTTTTATGTGGTCTTTCTAAGACAATGATGTTGAAACTTAAGAGTTTTAAAAGTTTGCTTCTCAGTGTCTTCTGGAAATGACAAGATCTTTGCACTCATGAGCTTAGCACCTGTGGTTGCCTACATAAGACCTACATAATATCAAACCAATCAAAATGTTAGCATGGATATGGGAGGGACACATGAGCCCTCAACACTAAGATGAGGAACTATTTGACAGTTGACTGTTACGAGATGGAGAATTATTTTTAATGGGATGGTCCCTCACAGGTGGATGACCACATACCTATGCAGCACTAATTGGACTCAGTGGCTTACTTTCTTAAATGGAGGACATGAAATTAAAAAACGGAATGTGATGATGACAGGAAAGTTTTGAAGGACATGGGAGGTGGATGTGAGCAAAACATACCATATGTATCACACTGTATGTATTGTCAGGAACCATACATAATAGGACAAGCTAATAACTAGCAGATGCTCATCCTGAAGTGGCCTGCCACAGATTATTATATAATGTGCAACAGGTAAATCCTCATTAAGCAAGGCTGTGGGGGACTCATTTTAGGAAAGATTCCTGCTATTAATATGTTTTTCCTGTTACTATTAAGCATATATAACTATCACTAAGTAGTAGCACACCCCTTTGGAGCAGATCTCTGCAGATCCACAAAGATGTACTATCTTGTAGTATGCTATATAATCAAATAGATGACTTAAGTCTTAATGATTATCCTATAAGAATTCCTAAAATTATATCTATGATTACTAAGCTCTGTTATACTGGGACTGCTATTAGGTCCTTTTCTGATAATTAAAGCTGCAATGAGAACTCTGCCAGTCTCTCAAGTGTTACCAGTTAGTTACTCTTAGATGGTAATCAGACTTTCTCCTACTCAGAGCACATTCCAAGAGGTTGTAAATCGGGCAATGGTGGCACACGCCTTTAATCCCAGCACTTGGGAGGCAGAGGCAGGCAGATTTCTGAGTTCGAGGCCAGCGTGGTCTACAGAGTGTGTTCCAGGACAGCCAGGGCTATACAGAGAAACCCGGTCTAGAAAAACAAAAAACAACAACCAAGAGGTTGTAAAACAATTAACCAAAGGTCATAAAAAGGAAACTAATGATTTATTGTAGGTTTTAGAAGAGGAGATAAAATATCAACTGGGTTTATGTATACAAAACTTTACTAATTACATAGTTTTGGTTTTAAACCTTCAGTGAACCTATGGAACTGAGACAGGTGATGGATGTTTAGCTAGATAATTATTTATTCCTAATGGATATTCATGTAAACATTCTGTGTTGTAAACTTCAATTTAAATTTATGATTTGATTTTTTTTGTGTGAAGTTGTGATGAACTTTGTAATGTGTGATCATGTATTCTGAAAAAATGTATAAGTATTGAGGACAAAGAGATGAGCGGGATCAATAGAGGAGACTTTTTTGCCTTTCCCCACTTAGACTAACATTTTCCTTTGCCCCACTTAGATAATTTTTCTCTTTCCCTGATTAGGATTTTTCCACTTTTCCCCTTAGATAGCTTTCATAAGAAACTTTTTACAACTAGTAATAAACTCTATAATCACTTCTCTAGTGTCTTCTCTTCCTGCAACTGCCAACTAGAAAGCTGAAAGTGTGAGCCTAGGAGTTCCTGCTGAGATAGGACAAAGGCTATTTACTTAATCCTTTGTGGCTTGAGGAAGAGGTGCTAAGTGCCAGAAACTGCAGTTTCCCACCTCAGGGAATCACAGAAGGCAGGTCAGCTACAA
>LR749973.1:1157032-1214905 GCA_902729485.2 Mus minutoides | reverse complement strand
TGATGTTTGGTTTAGAAGGTGAATGATCTAGAGTCATTAAAACAATTTTGAAAAATAAATGTCTTACAAGGCATTGGTCTGCCCTATTTCAAGACTTGTTGCTAGCTAGAGTGTCCAAGACTATGCAGGATGGTGGGACATGGATACACAAGAGGGAAATAGAACGGAGATCCCCAAAATAGACCCACAGTAAACACAGCTGATGGTGGTCCCAGGCTAAAAGGATGTAGGTAGGTAAAGATAGAGAGGGAGGCAGGGAGGGAGGGAGGGAGGGAGGGAGGGAGGGAGAGAGATGGATAGATAGATAGATAGATAGATAGATAGATAGATAGATAGATTAGGGAGGGAGGGAGGGAAGGAGGGAGATGGATGGATAGATAGATAGATGATAGAAGATAGATAGATAGATAGATAGATAGATAGATAGATAGATAGATAGATTCATAGATAGATAGATAGATAGATAGATAGATAGATAGATAGATAGATAAGGGAGGGAGGGAGGGGGGAGGGAGCAGACAGACAGACAGACAGACAGACAGACACAGAGACCAAAACCAAAACTAGAAAGTGACAAACTGGATTTTATCAAAATTGAAAACTGTTAAAAGTCCTCAGAGAAGATTTAAAGACAGGTGGGAGGGAACATTTGCAAAACATACATCATATAAAACCCCATCAGATATCAGCAGCAGAAAGAAAAGCACCAGGGTCTCTTGTAACCTCCATCCTAATTTATATGCATGGAGGAATCTCATTTTCCAGAGATGCTAGACAGTTTCCCCAGCCTCAAACTCCATAGAAGATGGATCTGAAGGGGTTTTATTCTTTAACATTTAGAATTAATTTTTAAACTGTGTTGAATATGTAACATACACTTTACCATCCTAACCATTCTTTTCTCTTTAATTTTTATTTTATGTTAATGTTTGTCTGCATGTATGTATTTGCACAATGTGCATGCAGTGTCCAGATCCAGAAGAGGGCGTGAGATCCCTGGAAGTGGAGTTATGAATGGTTGTGAGCTGCCATGACTACTGGAGATGAAACCCAGGTCCTCTGCAAGAGAAATAGGTGCTTTTAAATGCCCCCCCCCCCATTCAGCGCCAGCATCCTAGCAATTCTGAAATGTGTACTTCACACTGAAATTGATACATTTACATTGTTATAACTGTCTGGAATGCCTTTCTTCTTGCAAAACAGAAATTGTCCTCATTAAGGAACTCCTGGGTCTCTCTCACCCGGCTCTCCACACTTTGGGACTGAGCAGAAAACTGGAGTCGAGATGCCTGCAGAGAGGACAGCAGGAGGCTGGCTCTACCCACCACTGCAGGGTTCAGCCTGCCCTGGTTGAAGGAATGAAGCCTGGCCCAGGACCAAGACTGAGGTACAGACTGCTGCCATACAGGATGGTGCTACTTAAAGCAGCTGCAGGACACTGAGCAGCATAGAGTGGCTCAGGGGCTCTGCGCTCTTCTCTGGTGGGGCTTGTGTGACATCTGACTCTCAAGAGCCAGTCTGGAGACCCTACAAAAGCTTGGTGTGGACCAGCCAGGCCTTGGGACAGCCCTGACGGGTGTCACTTGCTCACAGAGGAGAAGGAGCCTGGAGTGGAAGAGTGTGGGCCATGAGAGTACTGGAGATTACAGGCAACACTTCTCCTAATCCCTAGAGAGCACTTGGGAGAAGACTCAAGGCTCCAGTGTGACTGAAAACAAATCCTTTAACACAGTCACTCAGCTTAACTTTGTGACAGCAGCTGTACCAGAGCAGTGTAGCTGCTTCTGCCACAAGGCCTGTCGTTACAACTGTATGTTCTAGTCCACTGGCTACTACGTGGTGTTTCCTGAAAAGATGCACAGATGGGCTTGGGTGGGTGGGTGGATTGATGAGAAGAGAGAGAGATGGAGAGAAAGAGAAAGAGAGAGGAAGGGGGAAAGTGAGGGAGAGGGAAGAGGAGAAGGAAGGGAAAGGAAGGGAAAGGAAGAGGAGGTGAGTGGGTGGGAGTATGGAGGAAGGTGTTGGGCCCCATTTTGGCCATGGTTTGGGCCTTGAGGACAAACCCGAACCTGGCTCAAGTTTTGAGACCTGTCTCAGCCACTTCCATATGGGGGGCGGGGGACTCAGCAAGACCTGTTTGGCCCTGCCTCTGCCCACCCCACCCCCCACCCCGCCGTTGCTGATGTAGAGCTTTGCCATTGGCCCTGTCAGTCACTCCATACCCTCCATCACCCTTCCCCGCCTCCTACATCATCTTAACCCACTAAAAAGATCCCCTCCCTATGTTCCAAACGTATATAAGTGAGAGGCTGGTGCCATAAAGTTGAGTTCCTGTTTCGACAAGACTCCTGGCTCAGTGTGTTTCTTTTGGGCTGTCAACACTCACCGTCCTGCTCAGCTCCGAGAGACCTCTCTCCTCTCACCTGGACCTGCAGGCAAGAAGCCAGCCTCAGGGATGGATAATAGTAGATGGGAAGAAAATTAAAGGGATGAGAACATGGATGGAAGGAAGTATGGGAGATGGGCAATGGGGAGTAGGGAGGATGGATTGGTGGGAGGATGGATTGGTGGGAGGAAAGAAGGATGGATGGATGATGGATGGATGGATGGATGGATGGATGGATGGATGGATGGATGGATAGATGGACAGATGGGTGGGTGGATGGATGGATGGATGGACGGATGGACACACATGTATGGGTGGGTGGGTGGGTGGGTGGGTGGATGTGTGAATAGGTAGATGGACAGACAGATGGGTGAATGGATGGATGGGTGGGAGTTTGGGTTTGTGGATGGGTTGTTGGGTAAGTGGATGGATGGAAGGATGGATGGATGATTAATAGATGGGTGGATTGATGGATAGACTAATAGATGGGTGGGAGAATGGATTAGAGAATGAATTAATGAGTGAACTGGTGAGTGAACATACAGGGGAGGTACCAGATGCTGTGAGGATTCTAAGAGCTTCACAGTGCCCAGCATAACACTCCCCCCCCGCCTCTCCCTCCCCCTCCCCCTCCCCCTTACCCCCTCTCTCCTGCCCCCCACAGTGCAGCTGGAGAAACATATACATTATGCTTCACAGGTTACACAGAAATCAATGCACCTCAACACCAGGAAAAAAATAGGTCATGATTTTCTATAAACCTGCCACAAACTGCCCCGATCAATGACGACACCCATCTGTTTTACTCTTCACACCATCTATTTTTAATCCTCATGAATAGGAAGCCAAGACGTGAGTGTTTGTTACGATGGGCCTGGATGCAGAGCTCCACGGGGGGGGGGGGGGGGGGGGGGGGGGGGGGGGGGGGGGGGGGGGGGGGGGGGGGGGGGGGGGGGGGGGGGGGGGGGGGGGGGGGGGGGGTGAGACAAGCAGGTCCCTCCCTGGCAGGCAGCCTCCTGCAGGATGTCTGTGCTAACTGGGCAAGTGGGGGTACACATAGATGCCTGCCCTCCCCCACAAGCCCTCCACTGCCTCCTGGGTACTGAACTTTTTTTTAAAAAAATATGATTTTGTGCAGTATATGCATGTGTGTGTGCATGTATGAGTGTGATGTAGGCACACACAACTATTTAGGGGCTACATGCGTGGAGGCTGAAAGACAGCCTTGGGTGTCACTCAGGACTTTCATTCACCTCCTTTGAGGCAGAATCCTTCACTAGATAAAACTCATCCCTAAGACTAGCAAACCTGGCCAGTGATCCCCAGGGATTTTCCTGTCCCTTCCTCTCCAGCGTGCACCTCAGCACCCAGAGTTTTATGCGTATGCTAGTGACCCAATCCAGATCCTCATGCTTTCTGACAAAAGATGGCCAACAGCTAACTAGCATCAGCTGCAACAAGCACAGGACAAAACCCATTACCAAGGCTCAGATCTGCTCATTAAAGTAAACCACAAATATCCTTCTGCTATGAGCCCCAGGAAGGAGCACCATCCGCCAAAGGCTCAGTTTGGACAGGTTCCTGTGCAGTGGTCTGGCCCTGGATCGGATAAGATGCCCGGTGGTTTGGCTGAGGAGATGGGTGAGAAGACCTAGAGAAGACTCGGGGATCCTCTGAGCACCAGAGATGTCTGTCCCTCCCAGTTCAGAACCAGACCCTGCATCTCACCAACCCTCCTGAGCTCTCAAAGCCTGGCCATGCATGCGAGCTATTGAATAACACCAATTACTGATTAGCTCGCTCATGTCAGTCTGTCCCTGAGGCTCTGAGCACTTAACTATAGAGGTCCCCAGTGTACAGGACTCTGGGGTTCTTCTAAAACTAACAGCTATTGGAGAGAACCTTACAGGCCCTGAGAAACCTTGGGTCCCACTGCCAGAAGACACCATTAGCTAATCTACTCCTTTTTTGACGCTTTGGGCTCATTTGGCTTCTGGGGTAACTGTTGCCAATGAGGCCAGCTAATAAGTAATTAGAAGATAATTAACATTTGTAGCATACAATAGAAACATCTGGACCTACTGACTTATTAAAACCTAAAAGTTGATTAATCAGGTGTAGAAAGAGATGAAAACACGCTCAACTACTAGGCTCAGCCTCTCTCCCTCTCCCGCACCCCTCACTTCAGCTCTGTTCCCCAAGACACTCAGGTTCTGTGGCTCCAGAAGCAGCCTTGCCCACCTCCTAAAGCAACGGCCTCCCTGCCTGCCTCTAAAGCTTACAGGGAAGTTAGAGGCCTGGCCTATCACCCACAGAGGTTCCTCGGAGGAACTGGGAAGCACAGGACATGGGTCCCCACCAATGACTTTACCTTTCAGCTCTGCCTTTCCTGAACAGTTTCCGGGGAGCTTGGGGACAGAAGCTGCCCTGGAAGTGACACAGCATGGCTTAACCTGGGGAACGACCCTGGCTCCCCACCCTCCACCACTCAGGAAGGGACAAGTACTAACTAGCAAACCACTCTGTCCTCGAGCATTCGGTCATTTCCTTCTCTTCCAAGCAGTGCTGCAGGAGCGGGCTGCACCAGAACCCTTGGGTCTGATGAGGCTGACCGCACTCCAGTGCTCTCCCGAGCTTTTGGTCTGCAGCCAAAGGGCTGCACCAACCAACCATCCTCCTGCAGCTGCAGGACCAGAGTGCAGCTGAGGGGCTGCTGTGAAGGGAAATCCAGTCAGGGCTGCTGACTCTCCTGCAAGGCAGAGAACAGAAAAACACGGAATGGCCCGTCTCCTAGGGACTGTTTGCGAGACGCCCTCTGGGTAACCTGTTCCCCCTCTCTAAGAGAAACACATGGAAACAGACTACAGGGGC
This sequence comes from Mus minutoides, assembly GCA_902729485.2. Lineage (NCBI taxonomy): Eukaryota > Metazoa > Chordata > Mammalia > Rodentia > Muridae > Mus > Mus minutoides. Next base: position 1,209,648 of record LR749973.1, on the reverse strand, counting down.
TCCCGTCCAGAAAATGGTCCCTCCTGCTCTGACTGAAGTTCAGACACAGAATTTGAACCTTCAGGATGCACTGGTTGATTCACAGTGTCACCTGATGTGAGCAGAGCCAATGAAAGACCCTCCCTCTGTTGATAGGCCCACCCTCTATTGAAAGTCCCTTCCTCCAATGAAAGGCCTCCCTCTAATGAAAGGCCTCCCTCCAATGAAAGGCCTCCCTCTAATGAAAGGCCTCCCTCTAATGAAAGGCCTGCCCTTAGATTCTTTTCCCTCCTGTGCTCTTACTAGGTGGTGTAACTTTAATTTTTTTCAATGTCTACTTTTAATGATGGCTCTTAAATGCTTTAACCTCCCTTCTAGCCCACCGCCCACCAGGGACAGTGGGAAACAAAGGTTATTAGGATATGGGGGTAGTGGGAAGTGGACCTGTTTAGAAATGGTTCTTTGGAGCAATTCCCATCTGCCTTGTCAGGAAATCCGTTCAGTTCAATTTTCAGGTCAGCAGCAGCAGCTCGATCCACTCGCAAACACCTCACGGGTACACCAGCAGTCCAGTTCAGTAGTGTCAGGATAGCAGCAGCAGTGGTATGACCCAGCAGGAACAGCCAGACCTCAGGCAGTCCGCATAAGTCAGCAGGAGGGACCGAGACCAGCAGGAACACCAGGAAAAAGTTGTCAGCTGTGTCTCTCAGCGAAGGGAGACCAAGAGACATTGCACAGCTAGCTCTTCCAGCAAGCTATTCCAAACCCCACACCCCACTCCCGTCACTCTGTCTGTCCAGTCCTATTTTCACCCTCCAAACATCACATGTCCTCCACAGGTCTTTCTTCACCTTGAGTTTGCCTGAGCATGTGAGTCTAACAGCCAAACTCCACGTGTGTCTGTCTCAGCTGACATCCCTCTGCCAATCGGCCTGAGTCTGTGTAAGTGGCAAGGAGCGGCCCGGCACACCACCACAAGTTTTCTGGTGCATTTCTCTCTATGGAGTCCCGATAAATGCAGCTCAACTACACAATGTAAGGCGGACCAATACATGTGTGCTGTTAGCAAAGAATCCTTCATCGCCTGTCCTTTCACATGCTTGCTTTAGCAGAACATCCTCTCTTCTGTGTCTGCTTCAGCGAAATGTTCCTTCATGAGTCTGCTTTAGCAAAAACATCTTTTTACTGTATCCACTTCAGGAAAACACACCTTCACATGCTTGCCCCAGCAAAATACCACCCGACACAACTGGCTTTCCAAAGAACCCTTAAGTTTCCACTTCAGGGTGGGCTCTGAGAACAGGAAACCCAGGGCCGTTTGCAGCCTACATATCCACGTTAGGCATTCCTAAAGAGGTACAACGAGCCCAGGGAAGGGTATGCTGTGGGGCAGGATTGGGGAGCGGACAGGAAGCACTCAGGCCTGGGTTCTGTGGGGACCCTACTCTGATGCAGCGGCTTCCTTGTTCCTCCCTCTGACCACTGAGACTGTGTGCCCGCTGCTCCCAAACCTGGCATTGACTCTTGAGAATGTCCATGGGTCCTGACTGTTCAGGTAGAGGGGCCACCATGTTGGATGAGATCTCCACCTACAGGGGTGTGCTTACGAGGAGAAAGTAAGAGGAAGGGAAGAAGAGAACCAGGCAAAACATTGCCTCTGGTATCTGACAAGCTGACCTGACCAGCACACTAGCAGGAAGAAAATAAATAAACCTTTAAAAAGCCCCATGGCCATCCTCCTTTGCACCCGGCCCAGGGTGTTTTAAACAGAAAGCCTCCTCATTCAGAAGCAGCTTGTCTCAGCCTGACTTCCTGTTTCCTCTCAGTGATTTTTTTCACCCAGTTTACTGTTGGATGGAGCGTATGGCAGAGGCAGGCGCTTCTCCCAGGGAGACAGAAGACTGTCACAGCTCTGGTCCAGAAATCAGAGCAAAGGAAAACGCCTGTACTTGGGGGCTGACGCCACTGCACACAGCCCGCCACTGCACAGCTAAAACTCTGAGATGCGGGTGTTTTAAGCTACTTCTCCATGGCTGTGATAAATCTATGCATAATAAGATTCATTAATAAATAAACTTATAAATTTATTATTTGGGTTTATCGTCCCAGAGGGATGAGAGTCCACCATGGCAGAGCAGACGCGGTGGCTGGGAGCTCACTGCAAGAAACACAGAGAAATGACCTCAAAATGCTATGAGTGTTTGAACTCGCAGAGATCTCCTCCAGTGTGGTGTGCTTCTGCTAACAAGGCCACGCCTCTTAATCCCTCTCAAACAGTGCCACTCATGGGGACTGTGTTCTCAAATGCCAGAGACCTGGAGACATCTCATTCAAACCACACAGTGAGCAACTGAGCTACAGTAAATTGTGGGTGGCTCTGGACAAGATAAGCTATGGAGACAAGAGCACACTGTTCCAAGGGCCCTGCTGGCTGGTGACATGCAGGACTGAGCGCTACTGCTGAGGGGAATCCACCTACCCTCAGTCCTGCTACAAGGCACCTGACACACGAAATGGGGGCACAGCGCCCCTGGTGGGGGCCCAATGCTACTGCAAGGCAGTGGTATGCCTGCTGTAGCCCCACCCCTGACAGAAACCCCAGTGGAATGTGATCCACCTACCACCGCCACACCTAGATAATCTGCGTACATCTGCTGGGGATCTGATACCTCTATTGGGGGACCTGATGCCCCTAATGTAGTGGTCCGTCTGCCAGCATTAGTGAGTGGCTCATCAGAACTCTAGCTCAGGTTACCTGGATCTCTGACCTGTGGTCTTTCTGCCACCGGCTCTGCTTCCGAGATGGGTTGTAACTTCCAGCCCCAGCCTCCCTCTCCACAGGAGACCCGGCTTCGGACTTTCAAGCAAATACAGCAGCTATGAGCTATTACCAAAGGCCCCGTGGTCTGAAAGAACGACCCTGGAGAGCCACCAGCCAGCCCCTAGAGGGAAATTAGCCAGGAGAGAAAATTCAGTCACTTAGGGCCATGAACCTGTTTGGCAACCAATTTGCAGACAGCTTGTCCTTAACTTGTGCCACCGGCAAGGTCTGCGCGGCGATTTGGGTCTATCAACCAGTAAATTACAAGCGGCCGTGCCGCTCGGTCGGGCCCGCTGCAGAGCTAAGATGGAGTGGCCCAGGATGACTGACAGCTCCAATAAATGCATTCCTGCCAGGAAAATAGTATTACCATGCCGAGGTGATTCGGAGAGTATTGAACTTCCAGAAGAAAGAAAATAAAAGCGAAATGTCCCTGGCACTCCCGAGTGCTCCTTCATGACTGCCGGGCTCAGGGGGAAGACAAGGAACCCATCATCAGGTGAATAGCTTGCTGTCCCCAGCCAGGGAAGCACCGTATCACATCAGAGACAGACAACCCCGAAGTGGGTGTCTCACACAAACACAAATAGGAATCTTGGGGCACCCAGGAGAGCCTCAGAGGTCGCCTAGAGCAGCGTCCGCTCTCACAGATGGGGAAACTGAGTCAGAGAGTAAGCAAGACAGACCTGTGCCAAACAGATTCCTGGAGCAACCTGGTATGGAGAGCCTGGGGTCTAGGGGCTCACACTGGTACTCTAAGCCATGAATAGACACTGATATGGCCCTCAGAGATTGATATGGCAGGGTGAGAACAAGGCAGCCCCCATCATGGCTCACTTCCTCCCTGTGTGGGGCACTGGGAAGCTGTTCTACCTGGCAATGCTGTCTGTGCTTCAGGGACACCCACCTCTCCCCCAACACTCCCATCTCCCTGCCTGCTGAGTCCCAGCTAATCTCAGGAAGGGCTCCCTGGCAGTTGCACCTTCCCCTCCCTCTGCCATAGACCAAAGAGGCAAGTGGATGATGGACAGGGACAGGAACCCAGGAATATACAGGCGTCAGCAGCACCCCGAGGCTGGCTCCCTTACTCATGGTTGTGATAATTTCCGCATCTTTGGTAGAAGCTGCTTGATCAGCAGCCGGGCCTCCAGGACCCTCCGCTGCGTGACCGAGTAATGGTTGCACTTGGAGGAGGAGGAGGAAGTAAGCAGGGAAGAGAGAGAAGGCACTGTGTGCCCAGCCTGTCGCTCTACTATTACTGAGAGGGTTGAGCTTAACCCCTGATGCTGGGATGCCCTGTCCACTCTCCCAGGGATGCTCACAGGCAGGTGCATCCCTGGTAAAGGGCTGAATCCTCTGAAGGTGACATTCTTGCATGTGCTGTCCCCTGGATTCTTCTCGGCGTTCTCCTCATGCACTGCTTTTAAGCTTTTCTCAGTGACGACCCTAAAAATCTAACTTTCAGCAACTAAAAACCATACTGGAGGTGTGGTGGAGATGGACCTTGGTCAACGCACAAAGTTGTCAGCTTGAAACAAACCCAGATGAACCTGGGAAGAGAAAGTCTCCGTTGAGATTGGCCTGTAGGCAAGTCTGCGGGATCTTTCTTGGTTCACACCCCCAGGACCCTAAGCACAGCCTGACCCTGTGTTGTCCAAGGATGGGAGAGGCTGGTGGGTGAGGTGGTGTCTGGATGTCCTTCCCCAGGGGTCCTCTCTGCAACATGTGTCAAGGGTACCCAGGACTTGCTTACTCTAAAAATAATAATAATAAATACACAGACATAGAAGGAACTATGGTGGTTTGAATAAGAATGGCACCTTTAGATTCCTATATTGGAACTTTGGCTCCCAGCTTGTGACACTGTTTAGGAAGGATTAGGAGGTGTGGCCTTGCTGGAGGAGGTGTGTCACTCTCCCCTTCCCCTTCTTCCCCTTCCCCTTCTTCCCCTTCCCCTTCCCCTTCCCCTTATTCCCCTTTCCCTTCCCCTTCCCTCTCTCTCTCACTCTCTCTGTATGTGTATGGTATGTGTGTATGTATGTATTTGTATATATGTGTGTGTATGGGTGTATGTGGGTGTGTGAGTATGTGTCTGTCTGTATGTGTATGTATGAATATGTGTGTGTGTGTTTGTGTGTGTATTTGTGTTTGTGTGTATGTGTGTATGTATGTGTTATGTATGTTATGTGTGTATGTATGTGTTGTATGTGTGTGGTGTGTGGTATGTGTGTGTATGTATATGTGTGTGTATGTGTGTGTGTGGTGTGTGTATTGTGTGTATGTGTGTGGTGTGTGTGTATGTGTGTGGTGTGTGTGTATGTTTGTATGTGTATATATGTGTATATGTGTGTTGTATGTGTGTTGTGTGTGTTGTATGTGTGTTGTATGTGTATGTATGTGTATGTGTGTGTGTATGTGTGTGTGTCCTACTTGTGGATCACATACATCCTCTCAGCTCCAGCTCCAGTGCCATGCCTGCCTGCATGCCACCATGCTCCCCAACATGAAGACAATGGACTTACCCTCTGAGACTGCAAGCAAGCCCCCTATTAAATACTTCCTTCTATACGTGTCTCTTTACGGCAACAGGACAGTGACTCAGACAGTGACTGACAAAGAAAGACGTGTACTGGGTTCTCAGAACATAGAAGTGGGAATGGAGCCAGCAGGGAGTAGAACAAGACCACTCCTGCCACGGTTCCCACAGGGAAGGGTGGGCAGGCAGAGGGCAGGCTCTGGGGTAGAGCTGCTCTTGGCTTTCCTGTGCCTGAGGAGATCTGAGCAGGAATATGACCTGTTTCCAGATAATACCGGAGGAGCTTGGGAGTGACTCTAGAGTGAATGTGTTTGCATTTGGGAGGTTCTCCCCAGTCAGTTTGCCTTTCTAGGTCTCCCCTAGCTAAACAGGAGTGTCCACCCTCCAACCACAGACCAGATGCCAAAACATGACAATACAGACAGAAAATCAAGACATGGCTTTTACACAGGCTCTGTGAAATCCACCCTTGGAGCTACCACTGGCCCTACAGAGGCTTGTATACAAGAAGCCCCCACCATTCCGCCAAGCAGACTCCATTGGGATCAGAGGCAGGCCATATCTTGTCACATTCTCCATGCTAGACCAGGGTCTCCAGAGTGGAGACCCACAAAATCCATCAGAGATCCCATGGGGGCGTGGGGGGAGGCTGATCCAGCTAAACCATCTGTGATGCCAGAAGCAAATCATTCCTCAGCTCTGTTGATAGGCACAGCTCTGTTCATACGCACAACGACACCTGACTGGCCAGGATCATCTCAAGTCATGATCATTGCAAGTCTCACGCCTCCCAGTGATGTCTATCTGCTGCTTCAGAACCCTTTGGGGTGAAAGTCTTCCTTACAAACCCCAGGGGGAGAGCATCGTTCCACAGGACAAACGCGTTTTCTCCTGGGTCTGCCTGGAGCTTACTTACCCTGCTGCATCAGACAAGGTTCCAGGAAGCTCCTCTTGTTAAGTCTTCTGTCCTCCAAAGAGGAGAAGGCTTCCCTGAAGATGAGGGCTGTCCTCACACACTTCCAAAGATGACAATAACCCCCGGATTTTCTTCTGCTAAGGCCAGAATGCCTGTCTCAGGATCTCCACAGATGCTCCGAAGCCGAGGCCCTAAGGGCTGTGGAAGATTTGTTTTGTTTGTTTGATGATTTTTCCCCCAACAGAAGAATGAAATAAAGCCCTGTTCTGACCTCCGGGTATAACATGCTCTGTGACAGGCAATTTCAAAGGAAAAAGGTCAGCCAAAAAGAGACCAATGTCGTAGACTGGATCCCATACACAGCACCACCAGGAGACAGCCATGTATCATAGCCTGAATTCCAACAAGGCTGGGAACAGAAAATGGCTGGGCGATGGAAATGAGGCCACAGGTTTATAGTATCTCTCATCTTTTCCCAACAGATGTTGCTGAGAACTGTATGAAGCTACGGCCTTCCTCAAAGGGCCAGGTCAAGAGAGCCAGCCCAGCCCGGCCTGCCCCTTCTCAATCTCTCTGGAGACCTCAAGCCCAGCACCTTTCTCTGGTCCTTCTTACCAACTGTAAGTACCACCATCAGAGTTTAAATCTGGAATCACTGGGATCCAGGTCTGAAAGAGAGAGCTGACACTGGCTATCCCTGGTCCTGGGGTTTTCTGGACAGGAGGGTGAACTGGGTAGGAGAGTCCAATAAGGAAGACACTTGAGTGTGCCTGAGAGTTGGCCATTTGTATGTGAGAGACTTTCTGCATACCCTACACACACACACACACACACACACACACACACACACACACTCACCATAGTGTGCCAAACCACCAGAGTACAAAAGGAAAATGCAACATTCGGTTCATACCCAGTCTCTATAAAAATCCACCCTGAGAGCCCTGAAGCTACCAGTACCCTCACAGGGGCAACAAGCCCCTCTGACTCCCACAGGGACCCCAGGATCTACATTCCATCATCCAATGAGAAGTTGTGAACTTGATGTGGCATTAGTTAACTTCCAGGCAGGTCTATAGGGGCATTTCCCAGGAGGGTTTAGCTGAGGGAAGAGACCCTCTTCCAGAGCACACAGCACCTTCTGGAGGCAGCCTGAGGTCAAAGGGCAAAGCGGTGCTGCCTGCCTTTGCATCTTCGGGCATGCCTGTTTTGTGACAGCTTCTGCTATCTCCGTACTTCACTGACTTCGGAACCCAGGCTTTCCAACAGGGACTGAAGACCAGCCTCCCTGGGGATCCTTCAGGCCTTCCCAGCCACACTAGGACTACAGAGACATCCGACCTTGTAGACTGGGCAGTTACAAGTTCCTCAGCCTCTCCGGTGGGCAGATGGCCATCATAGGACTGAGCAAATCTAACAAAACTCCTTCCATAAAATATATCTTCTACTTGTTTTGTTCCTCCAGAAAACCCCGACTAATTCAGAAATCCAGCAGGTGGTTCTTTTCCCAAAAGGGTGAAGAGTCTCTGTACAAGTCGTTTGTAGACCTGTACAAGCAAAATATCCCCAAAGCAAACCTGACAGATAAGCTATGTTTCCTGAGACACAGGTAAAAAGAGGACATGGGGAAACTTATTTGTGAACCAAATCTAAGACATCCCAACCCACAACCTCTTTCTGTGATAGAAAGACCCAAAGAGGAGAAGGTTGGGTTCATGGTTACCATAGTGACAGGTACTACAGAACTGGGACCATTGTGGCTCCCTAAAGGACCATGACAACACATGTCCATATCTTAAACCATCCTGGTCTGGTGTCAGGGGGAGCGGAGCTGCCAGACTCTAAAACTCTAAGTTTTAAATTGCCCAATTAGCCAGCCTGGATTGCTCTGGCTGCACACTCTGTCCCTGGCCTCCTTGGCCAAGAAATAATTCTAAGATCGTTAATACGGGCTCTGCATCTGTTCCTGCTCCACCTGGAGACTGGCCAGTGGCTCCCAGGAGCCCAGCTCAAGTGCAAGAAAAGTTACAGAAAGAGTCCGAAGCTGCCTTTGTGTCTCAGCAATTCGGGACAGCAGGAGGCCCCTGGGAAGCCCAGTGCATTGTGGGAATGGGCATGGGGAGCAAGCCGACCATTGCAAAGATAAAAGGCCCCCAACCCCGCTGCTGCCATGGCTGAGGCTGCTCTCAGACAAAGCTCCTCATCTGTGGAACTCTCCTCTGGGGGCACCACAATGCCTGTCCTGACAGTGGTTGCCACCACCAGCCTGGCTGCTGTCACCACCCACCCCTAGGGCTCAAAATAAATCTGATACAGCTTCAAAAAGATCAGCAGATAAGGACATCATCCAAGCAGCTGGCTCCACAGGCTCAGGAGGTGGTACTGAGACCCCACAGCCCTCTAGGGAGGGGCAGCCACTGGCTGGCCTGCATAGGTTGCTGGACAGAAGCACTCATATCTGTCCTTGGGGGTCTCGAAAACAATGATCCAGGGAATCCATGATAGAGAGAAACAGGAGTTTGCCTGGAAAGGCAGTGCTTTGCCTGCAGTGTGTGAGCCCTTGGCTGGTGAGGAAGAGACCAAGCTCATCACTGGAGGCTCCTGGAGCCAGGACCTCTGGGCTCAGAGTTCAGTGGCTGCACGAAGCTTGGTAGGAGGGAAGACTGGTTTCTTAGAACCCCTGGAGGCTTGTCCCTGATGAGAGCATCTTTGTTGACAGTCTCTCATTCTAATAAATAAGGGGGACACACACAGGCACACAGACACACAGGCACAGGCACGAACACACCTTCAGTGAAGTAAACCTCACAAAAAAATATGAAACATGGGGGCTGGTGAGATGGCTCAGCGGGTAAGAGCACCCGACTGCTCTTCCGAAGGTGATAAGTTCATATCCCAGCATCCACATGGTGGCTCACAACCATCCGTAACCAGATCTAGCGCCCTCTTCTGGAGTGTCTGAAGACAGCTACAGTGTACTTACATATAATAAATAAAATAAATCTTTAAAAAAAAAATGAAACATGGGGGAGTGGCCAAGATGTAAGCCCTGATATGCCCTGTAACACAGATGAGGATAATGTTTCTGACTCGGATGACCTCATAATTTTAGCTTCCTGGATGGGGGGGGGGGGTGTCAGAGTCTACAGCGAGAAGAGGCCCCTAGAAGGCCAGTTCTGTTCTCTTCACTGATCCCTCCCAGACGCCAAAAATCTACCCATTGTCTTCTTCCTCACGGAAAAGTAGGTAAGCAAAGGCTTGGGGATGCAGGCCCCACACCTAGGTGGGTGCACAAAGCAAGCCCTGCTACCCAGAAACACATTGGGGGGGGCAACATTGTAACGATCTGGATCACCGCAAAGCCAGTAGAAGACCCTGCGCTAAGGGCGTTCCTCTATTCTAAGCTATGGTCACTTCCTAAACCCAAGCCCAGCAGGCTCCGGCTGCAACCAAATGTCCTGTGGCAATGTCCCCAAAGGGAACACAGTAAAAAGTAGCTTCTCTGTTACTCTGTACTCTGGACTACTCGATGCTAACCCTCCCTGCCCTTGGGGATTAGAGGTGAGGTAGCTCAAAGTCAAGGACACAGACTCCAGGAGCAGGTGAACCCTGCAGCAAGCTCCTTTCATACCCTCCACCCTCACCCCATTGGTCCCAAGAAAGCATCTCTTCTAAACAGCAGTTCCCGATTGACCGGCATTGTCTGCACCAGCAATCCTTGGTCTCTCAGGCAGTCCTCAATCAGGTCCTCCTGCAGAAGATGCTTTTGCAGCTGTGCAGCCCTGGCGTTTATATAGAGGTGACCCGCCCTTCCTGCTACACTTCTCCAGGTAGGGCAGTCTCGGTACGTTCCCTCTCTGTGCTCTCAGAGCCCCATGATGCGCACTGTCCACACCCCTAACATATCCCGGAGGTGTGCTAAAAGACCACTCTGTCTTCCTTGAATGTGCGGCACAAGTGGACAGCGTATGGCGACATTTGCTTGTTCATTTGTCTCCCCATGGGCAAAGATGCAAGCTTGTCTTCACACACACAGAACTTGGCAGAGCGCCTCTGCACCGTTAGAGATAAAATAATGAATGTTGCAGATCCAATAATAACAGTAATAGCCAACATGGTCTGCAGGCTCCAGGCCAGCACTACACAGGCACCTCACCTGCCTTGGCCTCCAAAGAGGCCCCCGTGACTACCAGGTCTATACTCACTTTGTGTGTGACGTGTCTTCCCAAAGAATTGATGGCTTGTACATTGCTACCAGTAAGTCACAGACAAACACCCTTCATCATCACTTCATGCAAAGGAGAACACAGCCTGGGCTGGGGGCAGGATTAGAGGAATTGCAGCCACATAAGAGATAATGCATAGATTCACAACTATCTGTAACTCCAGTTCCAGGGGACCCAGCACCCTTACACAGACATCTATGCCGGCAAAGCACCAATGCACATAAAATTAAAAAGAAAATAAAACAGCGATGCATGCAGCCTAGGGTGAGCCTGGCCACAGCCTCACCCTCTGACCATGTCATCTATAGAACTATACAGTAAGGGCAGAGGACAAGGATGCTGGCATTCTCCTATGGGATCCTGGGGAATGGGACGCAGGGGCTAGAGCTCCCCTCAGGTCTCAGACTTCCAAATACATGTGATGGCTCTCCTAACTCGAAGCTTAAGTACCCCCATATGCATCCACACCTTGCAAAAGCAGGTGCCCACAGCATGTGACAACAGTGTCCACAGATCGTCCCAGGCCGGCAGTGTGTTGTAATGGACTGATTAAGTTTCATTAAGTGTCTTTAAACAATTACTACCTGCAAGGCCACTGGAAATCACGGCAATTAAAGTCTAAATTAAATGCCTCTTGGAAATTTCACTTCTGGGTCTAAATCACTAATTGTCAGCTCCATTCCAACAGACTGAGCTGCTGTTTAAATTCAAATTGTGACCAGGGATGGGGTCAGACAGTTTGGGGAGGAGGGGAACACATCAGCTATCCACCCAGGTTCAGAAGCAGTGGGTGGGGGTTTGGAAACAGTGGATAGACACATGCGTATTCATGGGCTTTGGTCTTTTTGGCTTGTAATTCTGTCCCAGAAATTGGTGGCTATGTTCTGCCCCTGCCCCCTTTCTTATACCATGATTGTTTTCTTCTGGGACTCATCCTCCCTGCTCCAGGAGATAGTTCCTATCCTGGTTCCAGAAGCTGACATGGAACTCAGACATAAGCAGTCAGAGCATCACATGTCTCTGGCTACAGTGATTGGTTCAGGGATGAGCATCCAACATGCGCCATGCCGATAGGTGCTTTGTGGCTTGGACAGCGTCTACCGGGAGAGAGCTGTGGAGGAAGGGAAGCTGGAGCAGCAGCAGCCTTGTTGCTATCATGAGGCATGGCCAGTAGAAAGGAACGGAGCAAAAGCCAGAAAGGAAAATGTGGGCCAGAGGTCACTGTCTGAGCCCCTGGATGAAGCAGGAAGCAAGAGACACGTCTCGAGAGTGTGGTTTTTTAAAGCGGCCTGGAACTTGGCTTCAAGGTTGTTCTGACAGCCTTCTAGAAATACAAAAAGATCCTAGAAAGTGGCTAAACTTCAGGACAAGTAGGGCTGCCCTGGGGAAGGATTTGAAGTCCCCAGGGATTGCCTGGGTCACCTCCAGATTACCAAACTCATCCTCCTTAAATCCATACCTTGGACATCTCACTTTCTTTCCCGTGGTCCCAGCTATGAGTGCCAAACACAAAAACATAAACCTACTTAAAACGTTACAAGACTTGGCCTGATCTGGTATCTCTGTGGGTTGATCTACCTGGCAGGCCACACCCTCTAATAATGACACATCGTGGCTTGCTTTATTGAAAAGAGGGAGGAGGCCTGCTAGTGTAGAGACCTGTGCTGTTGGAGGTAGTGAGGGCTCCCATGGGAATGAAAGACAAGTAAACTTTGCCCCTTGTCTTATAACTTCTTAACGATGCCCTGGTAAGCTGCAGATGTAGCCAGCAACCGAGCGCTGGGGATGTAACCAGAGGAAACAGTCCACAGATGCAGCTCCTGCGCTTACTGGCTCATGTGGATAAGGCTTACCAGGGCAGGCCTCCTCCCTCTGTGGGTTTTGCTATTCTGTGTGAACCAAGGGTTGCACCCCACTTCCTCAGACCAGCTCCCCACTAAATGATGAGCTTATACAAAGCACTATGCCTGCTCCTGTACCTTCACTTGAATGGCAACCATCACACGTCCTCTTTTCAATAAAAAATAAAATAGAGCAAGCCACGATGTTGTCGCAAAAGGGAGCCAAGGAAGCTGGAAGTCGCTTGGGTTTCCTTCCCTGTGGCCTCAGCAAGAGTGAACACCTGCCTCATAAAGCACCTCCTGTACCTCCTGCACTGGGACAAGTGACTCCTAGAGCTGACCAAAATCATGTCCTTATAGAGGTGCCTGGGGACCACTAGCTTGGGTTTGTATATGCTTGGCCCAGGAGTGGCATTATTAGAGGGTGTGGCCCTATTGGAGTAGGTGTGGCCTTGTTAGAGTAGGTGTGCCACTGTGGGTGTGGGCTTTAAGACCCTCATCCCAGCTGCCTGGAAGCCAGTCTTCCCCTAGCAGCCTTCAGATGAAGATGTGGAACTCTCAGCTCCTCCTGCACCGTGCCTGCCTGGATGCTGCCATGTTTCTGCCTTGATGATAGTGGACTGAACTTCTGGACTTGTAAGCCAGCCCCAATGATGTTCTTTATAAGAGTTGCCTTGGTCATGGCCTCTATTCACAGCAGTAAACCCTAACTAATACATCTGCTTACTGGCTTGTTTTTCCTATATTGGTAGGTTCACTTTCTTATGCAACCCAGGACCACCTGCCCAGAGGTGGCACCGCCCATGGTGGGCCAGCCCCTCCCACATCACTCAAGAAAATGCCCCACAGGCTGGCCCACCAGCCAATCTCTCAGAGGCAATTCTTCCACTGAGGGCCCCTCCTCATGGATATGGCTAATTCATATCAAGTTAACAAAAAGTTAAGTATCTTAGGCACTGGTAGAGAAATTCAGGTGTCCACCTGTCTGACTATCGGTGAGCACCGCAGATTTGTCCTTGATGTCACTGGGTGCCCACAGCTGTCACGGGGGCTCTCTCTCTTTTTAAATCATTATATGTGTATGATGGAGGGCATTGCACCCTGGCGTGTGCAGGGAAACCAGAGGACACCTGTGTAGAGTCGATTCCCTCCTTTCACCTTGATATGGGTTCTAGGGATCAAATTCGTCTCGTCAGGCCCACGTGGCAGATGTTTCCAGTGCTGAGGCATCCTCCCAGCCCCTGGGGACACTTCCTCCGTGTGTCCCAGCCCCTGGGGACACTTTCTCCGTGTGTGTACCTCTCTCCCGCCCTGCTTCCTCACATCAAAGATGGAGGCACCCAGATGCTGGTCTCCCCATCCACAGGCAAAGCATCTGGCAGGTGGCCCTGAGGTGAAGCAGCAGTTTCAGGTATAGGCCATGTCAGGCTGTGTGCCTTAGTGTCACAGAACGGAAGGGAGAGAAGGCAGGAGTGGGGTGTGGATGGTGCTTCTGGGGGCTGTGGAAGCGTGAGCCCACTGAAGAAGTCACAAGAGAAAATGAGATTGGACTCCCAGAGCAGTGGCTCTAAGCCAGAGCAGGGTGTGGGGAGGTCCTCAGAACCAGGAAAGATCCAGTCCATGCCTACAGTGAGGGAGACCCAAAGACGCAGGTCTCATACCATCCCCATTACCTGAGGCTTATTCATGTGGCATTAATATTGATTGTCAGTTTGATAGGTTTTTAAATCACCATGGAAACAAATCCCTGGCCTTAACCGTTGAGGATTATCTAGATTAAGTTAGCTATGGTGTGTGGATGTACCCATTTCACAGGCTGAAGTATTAGACTGCATAAAAAGAGAAGCCAGCTAGGCACCCTCTCTCTCTCTCTCTCTCTCTCTCTCTCTCTCTCTCTTTCTTTCTGTTTCCCAACTGCAGATGCAGTGTGACCAGCCGCCTCTCATCCCTGGCTCCTTCCCTCCCCCACCCCCAGACTGACGACAAGCCAAAGTAAAGTCTCTCTGTTCCTTAAGCCGCTTCTTTGTCACAGCAACAGGAAGGCAAGTCATTAACACAGTCTCCATCGCTGCAGTAATAGAACGGAGCAAACAAAAAGGGTTTGCTGTGCAGCTCCTTTAGGCCTAAGCAGTGCTTCACAGGAAGAGTGAGAGGTCAGCATCCAGTGGTGTGGGAGCAGCAGGGGGCCCTGAGGATCAGATCAGCACAGGAGCAGGGGCTGCAGACTGAAACTCTGCTGGGCTCTCCTCAGCCCACTCACAACCAAGGAAGCATCATTGCCAGAGACGAGGCTTTGGGCGAGTGAGAGGTGAGGTCTGCCTGCTCCATCCCATCCTTCTACCCACAAGCTCCACTGGGGTAATTCTCCACCTCCGTGCCAGCCGGGAGAGATCTGTAACGGAGGAGAAGGGAAAGGAGTGTCTGTCTTTGCAAGGTGTTTAACGGTGTCCCTCACCTCTGTCCTATTCCTCACGGTGACAAGGAACATGTCCCCGGGCATTGTCAAATGTCATCTAATAGTGAAATAGCCGACGTGCAGCTGAAATGTCCTACTGAGAGAAAGACTTCTCATAAGAGGATGCAGTCTGGCATGGTGCCCTGAAATCACAGTTCTAAGCATGTGGAGGCAGGAGGATTGCAGAGAGTGCAATGTCAGCCTGGACTGTGTAGCTAGCTAGGCCTTATCTCAGAGGACGAGCTGGAGACAGAACTGAGAAAAACAAGACTTAGGACATAGCTCAGTGGTGAAGTATTTGCTTAGTGTGAGTGAGGCTCTAATTTCGATCCCTGGTGCCAAAGAGAAGAAGGTAATCAATTCCTTCTCGCTCCTTCAACAATTGTTCATTAGATGGTGATGCTAGACATGGCAGATGCAGAACTCACACCTGAAACAGTCACCAGCAACACAGGAGGAAAGGAAGGAGCCACACACTTGCCTCCTCCCTCCGTCTTGCTCTGCTCGCCGTCCAAGCAGATATGCACTGTGACCCTCAGAAGATGTCACACCATCTTCTCCACTCGGTTCTCCCCAGGTCCCTGGCTCAGGAGCTGGCTGGGGCCTTCTCCCTGAGTTTCTAGAAGTTCCTGTGCACCCTACACGTCCAAGCCAGGAATAGGGCAGGGAGGAGAGAGCGATTAGCTCACCAGCAGACCCAGGCCTCCTCTGTCCTCCAAGGGACAGTGGAGAACAAGCAGAGGGAGCTCTTGAGCCCCACATTTAAGGGTCCCGGCTCCAGAGGCTTAGCCAAGGGCAGAGGGTGACGGTGGGTCTCTGTGCTTTTCACCAGTGAGGACATGTAACCCTAAACCCATCGCTTCGCCATTTTACACAGAGGCTGTCCTGAGTCTATCAAGTCACACACCCTCAGGTAGTGCAAAATGTCTGCAGAGCTGTGTGCATGTGTGCTTGTGTGCATGTGCTTACACGTGTGTGTGTGTGTGTGTGTGCACATGCATGCATGTGTGTGTGTGTGTGTGTGTGTGTGTGTGTGTGTGTGTATGTGTGGTCAACACAGGACAATTTCTTCACTCTCTCTCCACCTTATTTTTGTAAGACAGTCTTCCCCAGTGAAGCTGGAGTTCATCACCTCAGCTGGGCAGGCTGGATAGAAAGTCCCAAGGACTGCCTATCTCTGCTTTAGGCTCTGAGATTACAAACAGGCGACACCCCATCTAACTCTTTCACAGGTGACCCTCGTTTTTGAAGGGCAATCTCCCTGTCACCTGAGCTGTCTACCACCACCCTCCACCCCCGAAACATGTCTTTATTTCCAGAGTATTCCTACCTCAGAGATGGCACAGGCACTGTGATCTGCTTAACTGATTCAGGGAAGCTTGTACTATACCTGCACCTAGCAAGCCCAGTGCAGATACCCACACATCCTGAGATACAATGTAGCATCAGGGAATGACTGACACAGCCAGCTCACAGGCTTGGCCCCTGCAGACACACAAAGAGGACCCTCAAACACACAAAGACCCTAGTAAGAAAGAGCTTCTTCTGGCAGGGCATCACTCTGCTTGGTGGGAGCCCATGGGCCCTGACAGGTGGAGATGCCTGTCCCAGAAGCTTCCCTAGGCCTTGCTACGTGTGAGGCCAGCATGCCAGTCGAGTGCCCTGCACTCCTAATTAAAACCTGTAAATGGAACTTGGGGATTTAATTAACAAAGCAAGAGCAAAGATGGAGGTTTGGGGGATGTTTTTAACACATCTATAATCTTTCATTAACAGCTAGAAATTTAGATTGCTATGCATAAGCAATGAGGAAATAATAAATCAGAAAAGACATTACAGAGAGCCAATATCTCTCCACCTGTCAACTCAGGGAGCAGCTTGGAGCATCCTGTCCCAGTATCCTGCCACACTCCCTCCAGGAGGCTGTGTGTTGCCAAAACTCCCTTCCCAGGGGAGATATGAACAATATCTACCCTCCTCCTAAGGTCCTAACCACAAACCAAGGTGTGAGTCCAGCAAAGTTCACTGAGGGAACCAACGGTTTACTGGGCTTTCTTACAGAGCAATGGCTGTGGGGCTGAGGGCAGGGACACAGGAGACCTGAAAGCAGACACACAGGAAGGTGGCTGCAGGGTGGTGGCTTTCCCTTGGCTGTGCAGATGGAGCCCCACTGAACGCTCAAATTCTTTGTAGAGACGCCCCCCCCACCCCCAGACCGTGTACAATCAGAGCAGAATTGCACAGTACTAGTTTCTGGGACAGCAAAAGTCCTGAGGATGGTGGCAGTTTACATCAGGGGAGAGTCCTGAACACCACCATGTGAGCTGGGGACACTTTCATGGAGACACAGGAGCAGGTGCCCCAGCAGACTGGGGCCAGAGAGATATGCCAACCCTCCAAAGCCAGAAGCTTTACAGAACAGCAAGAAATGGGTGAGAGCTCCATGTCTAAAGAGACCCTCCTTCCTCTGGAAGAGTTAAGTGGGGAAGGAGATGAGGCAGGCACTGGAGGGGGTACAGACAGTAGTAACAGATGTTGTGTGTCTGCTCTGTAGATAAGGAAACCCGGAAGAGCTTCCCGGCTCCATTATGGGAGACAATTCCCCAATTCCCCAGAGGTCTCACATTTCTGCAGCTCATGGACAGAATTTTCTGGCCAGGCTATCTTTTGAAAGATGCTTTGGTAGAGACGGTCTCTGGGAGCAGACAGATTGTCTGCCACAGGACCAAGACACACTTCTTTTCAGTCCTTCCAAAGAAGGCAAATATTCCTTGAAGGCAAGACCCGGAACCTTGCCTGCAGCCCATTCACCAAAGTCAGGACACAGACCCCTTCTGCATGCATGATTCCCCACTACCCTGGACACAGACCCCTTCTGCATGCATTGACCCCACTACCCTGGACACAGACCCCTTCTGCATGCATGATCCCCCACTACCCTGGACACAGACCCCTTCTGCATGCATGATCCCCCACTACCCTGGACACAGACCCCTTCTGCATGCATGATCCCCACTACCCTGGACACAGACCCCTTCTGCATGCATTGACCCCACTACCCTGGACACAGACCCCTTCTGCATGCATGATCCCCCACTACCCTGGACACAGACCCCTTCTGCATGCATGATCCCCCACTGTCCTATATGAGAGCTGTGGAGTGGGGGGAGGAGGAGGGCAGAGTGCTCACAGAGGCTGCAGGGCAATGAGAGTCAGTGTCTCTGCCCCATCATCTCATGGAGGATGATGGTAGGCCTCCTTGTGACCTCACACCAGGATGTCACATGCTNCCCTTCTGCATGCATGATCCCCCACTACCCTGGACACAGACCCCTTCTGCATGCATGATCCCCACTACCCTGGACACAGACCCCTTCTGCATGCATTGACCCCACTACCCTGGACACAGACCCCTTCTGCATGCATGATCCCCACTACCCTGGACACAGACCCCTTCTGCATGTATGATCCCCCACTACCCTGGACACAGACCCCTTCTGCATGCATGATCCCCACTACCCTGGACACAGACCCCTTCTGCATGCATTGACCCCCACTACCCTGGACACAGACCCCTTCTGCATGCATGATCCCCCACTGTCCTATATGAGAGCTGTGGAGTGGGGGGAGGAGGAGGGCAGAGTGCTCACAGAGGCTGCAGGGCAATGAGAGTCAGTGTCTCTGCCCCATCATCTCATGGAGGATGATGGTAGGCCTCCTTGTGACCTCACACCAGGATGTCACATGCTTCACAGCACCTGTATTTGTTCTACTGTCTCACCTGGAAGGGTAGGCAGATCTGGATTTCTTCCAAACCAGGCTACCACCCTGGAGCGCTGAGACTGGGAAAACATTCTGGTAGATGGAGATGCTGGGCCCCTAGGTGCAGCCTTTGATCCTGGCCACAGAATGGTATCTCAAGAGAGGGCCGAGGGTGTACACATCCATGATGACATCTCAACTTGGAAGTGTCCCCAAGATGCCAGCCTAACCACATACACAGTCACACTCACACACACATGCATACAAATGCACACACCCACACACATACACAAGCACACGCACATGTGCACATACACAGGCATGTACACACGCATATACACACATACACAAGCACATGCATATGTGCACACACACATACACACATGTATACAAATGCACATACCACTACACAATACATAAGCACACACACATGTGCATATACACATGCATGTACATACACATACACATGAATACATACACACATGCATACACACACATGTACCGCACACACAAGCGTGTGCACACACACTACACACTCACACACCATACACTCATACACATGCTCACACCCACACACCATGGTACATTGCCTCATCCTTTTGCATGCACATGTTTTAGACATCTTGGCTTAATAGCCTCCAAAGCTTTGTTTAATCTCAGTTCTGAAACAGAAATGGAGCCCACCCTCTACAGAGTGCAGAGTCCCATCCAGTGCAGCTGTGGGACAGGAGGGTATGAAATCCAGGATGCCACACACACACCACTTGATGAGCTGCTGGCCCTGGAGTCCAGACTGCAGGACTGGCTGCATGTGTCCCCCAACCCCCTGTGTCCAGGGACTGTGGGGAAGTCATTGTTTGCTGTTGTACTCCTGGTGTCTGCAAGAGTAGACAGCACACTGGAGGGGCTCAGAAACCATCAGAGAACAGAGAGGGAAAATGGAGGTAGGGAAGAGGAGGGAGGAAGGGGGAAAAGGGAGGGAGGGAGCGAAGAGGACATGATAATATTCAGGACTAGGATGGGAGTCTTCATCCAAACCTCTGAGTTAAGAAAACCCACAAGCAGACAGGTATCCCCCACCACCCAATGACTGTCGCCACTACGGGCCAGAGCCCCTCCTACTTCCACTGACCAACATGGGACTGCTCTCCTGTAGCAGAACCACAGCAGGCCCTGGGTAAGAGGGCACTGAGTGACTGACTGAGCATCTCGTGAACATGCCATTCTACACTGTCATCTGGCCCTGGCGAGTCTGAGTGCCAGAAGATGCAGTAGACCAGAGGTGCCCAGGACTGTTGCTGCAAAGAAAAGGCATGCTTATAAAATGTGTCCGCCGTCTGGAATCCACAAGAACACCCACTGAGAGACAACGCAGTTTTGGGGCACACAGAAGCTCACCCAATGGCATCTAGGAATAGAGGACCCCAAAATGGAGACTATTACCAAATATGGTGCTCCTTCCTCAGGGCCAAACAAAAACACAGTCTACTCCACAGGACTCCCACGGGGCTGCAACCCTCTATGGCATCAATCCCCTGCCCCCACCAGGAGAGGCTCCCACTGTCAGCCAGTGAATGGAGATCAAGATGCTCTGCCAAGGAGCTGCAAACATTGTATCCTGTTGGGAGCGGACTCTTAGCAGAAAGCGGTTATCATCTCTGCAGCCATCTAGGGCTATTTACTTACAGGTGGGTGCTTTTCCTAGCATGATGTTTTTGCAAGAAACCCACCACAGCTGAACCCGTTCTGATAACATCTTGTTTTTCTCCTATATATCCTGGATGTGTGGTTAAGTGTCCCCAGCGAGTGCATATATACCCATAGTTGCCTTTCAATAAAGGAGACTTGAGACTTGATCAGACAGCCTGTCTTGTCTCCATTTTTCACTTCTCTTGTCCCTCAGTCCCCACTCTCTCTCTTGCAGACCCCATTGACTGACCCACGAACCGGGTCAGTATCCTACCAGAGTTCAGCCCAAATGGAACATTAATTAAGCCTTAGTGTAGGCATTAAGGTTACCATATCCTGTCTCCACACCCCACAGGGCACACATGCTGAATAATTAAAGGCAAAATAAAGTTTCTAAGCAATGTGCCTGCACCTTCTCCAGCAGACACAGCTGGGGGGGGGGGGGGGGCGGATACTGAGGCAAGGCCTGGGACCCCAATGGCCAGGTACTCAGATCTCCTTGTCCAACATCCTTTAAGTAGCCCATACAATCCATCATAAAGAAGGTACCAACTCTGTGTCTCCTGTGTCATAAATCAAGGGATAATATTTCTTTTTATTGGTGATACCTTATGACTGACTTGGTGTGTGTGTGTGTGTGTGTGTGTGTGTGTGTGTGTGTGTGTGTGTGTTTAAACAAAGTGTCAGGATTGACTACAGAAACTGTTCCCACACAGGAATAGCAGGCTATGGCAAGGTCTGTCCTGCAATCTGGCACTGAGGAAAGTCTGCCTCGTCCATCAGCCCTGTCCACCATCTTTCCCCCAACCCAAGTGCATGGTGCACAGACCTCATCAGGCGGCAGACTTGAGGTGCAGACTGGGAACTTTGAGCCTCAGAGAACCACTGCTCCCTCAGCAAAAGGAGCATGCATTGTAAGGGTTGGAAAATCGCTGAAAGAAGACCCCAGACTCAGAATGCAAAGACAAAGTGTGTTTATTCTGCAGAAACAGCCAGCATTCAAGGGTGAGATATTCATCAAAATGGGGACCCCAGACAAAGGCAGCAGGCCTTCTTATAGGAAACCAGGGGAATTTTCTAGACCGATTTAGACGATCTCTAATGTGATTGGTCGGAGCCAAAGAGGTGACATTTGTGCAATTTTGATTGGCTATTGTGTTAGTACTTCCATATTTAGAGAGTGGGTTAGGTAATCTAAAATTTCATTGGTGGGTGCTGGAGAGGTCACAGAGGTCAGCTTCTGATTGGCTTGTGCCAGGAAGTCAGTGGTCTGCATTCCTGTGTCATGAACATTTAACCACAGGATGAGATGGGGCTGCCCAGCACAGACAATCCATCCTGAGATAAGATATTTTCCCATTTTTGTGGTTATCTCCAGGCTGTTCTTTAGGAGGGGGTTATGACCTTGTTCCTGGAACGTATGGTCTGATCCTGGAGCTGGTGACCTATGGCCTAGTCCCTGGGACTTAGGGTTTATGATCTAGTTCCAGGGACTGGTAACCTTCTTTTTTAGATCAAGCATGGAACTAGATTGGAGTCAAATGGGGTTCATGATGTCCTTAAACATTGAGACCACAAGCCATGAGCTCTGCAGGGCCACCAGAGGAAGGCTCCTCTTGGACAAGGGTCCTCTGGAGTTCACCAAGACTCATGGTAGCAAAATCTCTGCTACAAACTGTTGGAAACGGTTTTGGCTAAGTTATGCCTTCAGGAGCCCAGGCATTCTGCAATATGTGTGTGGTTTTCTCAAGACTTCTGAGGAGGACCCAAATGCCTAATGATGGCAGAAAGGTAGGCAACTGGCTGTTTGACTGACCATCTTGTTGGTTAAAGCAACAAAGATGGCAAGGGAGAGTCCAATAGCCACCGATTAATGAGCCAGGCTGTACTTCTGCCTTGCTGTGCCCATTGCTCTGGCTGGCTCTGGCTGGCTCTGGCTGGCTCTGGCTGGTTCTGGCTGGCTCTGGTTGGCTCTGGCTGGCTGCCCTGTCACTGACCCTCCTTCAGCCACACCTGGCTGCAGAGAATGCTTTATGATAAGCCTTTGTTACTTTATGGTGAACCTCGCACACATTCAGCACACAGGGCATTAAATGTGCTGAAATCAACTTAAAGCAGCTGCTTACAAAAGACTCATTTAGAAAACCTCAACACACACCGATCTTTCAATGAACCCTGACTTTGTTGAGACAATTTCCTAAGCAGCCACAAGTCTGAAGCACAAACAGCAGCAAATGAAACCTTTTTTTTTTTTTTTTTTTTTTTTGCAAGACACAAAATCTTGCCTTAAGTTAGTCACAGACATTTGGAACAATCTCAGGATTTTTGCTGCGCTTGACACAGGAATCCAGCTCTGGTTTTGCACTGGTATCTTCATGGTGTATTGGTGTTAAAAATGGATGGATTTTTCTCACACCGTGATATTTACGATTGGGTACGGTATCAGTGTTTCTTTTGCATTTTTTTCCAGCCTTGGTCTAATCTCATTTCAGGACCCCAAAAATAGACTTAAGGGGTTCACTAGATCTCTCTGTCCCTCACCCCAGTGTGGCCACATAGAATATTCTCTGTTGTCTGCTATTTACAAAAGAAAGTCAAGTTGCCCCATCTATTCATCCTTGCTTATTTACAGGGAAGGGAGTGTTTATGGGGCTTCCAGGGGTTGGGAAGGCTGATCCCTGACAAAGCGCTTGCTTGCAAGCCCAAGGACCCCGGTTCGATCCCCATGTTCTGCTTTGCCTCTTTGCTGCCTCAATAAAACACTGACCAGAGCAACTTGTAGGAAAAAGGATTTATTTCATCTTCAATTTGAAGTCTGTCGCCAAGGGAAGCCAACGTAGCAACTTAAAGTAGAAACCAAAGGAGGACTGTCAGATGACCTGAATTTGATCCCCAGAGACCATGTTTTAAAGTCCAAAATGCTTGCAGTCCCAGAGCTAGGGAGGGCTTGCAGTCCCAGAGCTAGGGAGGGCTTGCAGTCCCAGAGCTAGGGAGGGAGAGGCAGTCCCAGAGCTAGGGAGGGAGAGGCAGGCAGATCCCTGAGACTCGCCGGACAGAGTTTAGTTAGTCTACTTGGCCAGTTCTAGGCCAGTGTAAGACCCTAATTTGAGACTAAAAGGTAGACGATGCCTAAGAAATGACATCTGAGTTCAGCCTCTGGCTTTCCTGAGTGTGTGCGCATGTGCACACTCACACACTTGCAAGAGAAGAAAGCAAAAGAAGCTTGTATCCCTCCTACAGGCTTAGCATGGGGTTCTCAACCTTTCAGATTGGCTCTAAAGTATTTAATGCGTTTAAAAGGCACATCCCCAAGCAGTTAAGGATAGACTAAGACAGACACTCCAGACATTGAGGGTGGAGTGCACACAGGCAGAACCATCTGGAACCAATCTGTCATTTTGTGTCTGTCAGCCAGACTGCACAGGTTACCACAGAAACAACAGAAAGCAACTGGCTTGTACATGAGTAGATTCTTTCTAAGTACAGGTCAGGAGCAGTGCAGGTGCTGTGCTATGTACGGTGTGCAGTGTGCTGTGTGTGTAGTGTGTGCTGTGCTGTGTATGCTGTGCTGTGAACTCTAACCATCACCATGTCCCTCACTCTTGGACCTGAGCCAATGGAACAGGATATGCCCGGTGTGCTAATGGCTGATAGCAAGAGGATCATGGGAACAAAATACGTCTCCAAAATATCCATCCAGTAAGAACAGATAGTGCTTCTGCTTATATCCCATTAGCCAAAGACGTCTAACCTTCCTTGATCCCTAAACATAGCTACAGGTTAAAGGAAAAACAGATGGATTGACAGATGAGAAAAGGTGAATAAATGATTATATTTTCTGTATGGCATAGATTTTTATCATTTCATTTCAATGGTACAGCTTTGGCTTATGATGGGGTGATTGAATAGATAGGTAATTGATAGGTGGGTGGGAGGAGGGTGGGTTAATGGAAGGCATGGGAGGGGAGAACAGATGAATGGATGAAGGTGGATGGGTTGGCAGGTGGATAGATAGACAGATGGATGGGTGGGTGGATGGATGAATGGACAGATGGATGGATGGACAGACGGATGGGTGGGTGGATGGATGGATGGATGATGTATGGATCAAGGTGGTTGATTAACTGGATTGGTGAATGAGTAGGTAGGGTGTGGATTGTTTGGTGAATAAATGGAGTGGGTAAGAGTAGGGGAGGACAGATGGATGGATGGATGGATGGATGGATGGATGGATGGATGGGGTGGGGTAGATGCACAGACTAGGTGGGTGAAAGTGTGGTTATGTTATTGGTTGAGTGAGTCAGAGGGAGAACAGGTGGTTATAGAAGAGGGAGCAATAACAAAAGGAAGAGTGAGGCTAAGAGTGTGAACAAGGCAGAGACAGGAACCATTAGTCCATGTGGTCAGCAGGCCCATGTGAGCACACACACACACACACACACACACTCATGCACACTCATACACAGAGACACACTCACACACAGACACACACTCACACACAGAGACACATACACACACTCACACAGACACACACTCACACACAGAGACACATACACACACTTACACAGACACACACTCACACACAGACACACACTCACACACAGACACACACAGACACACACACACTGACAGACATACACTCACACATGCGGACACACCCACGCACACACTCACACACGCAGACACACACACACAGTGGGAGATGAGCTGTGAGCATTGGTTTGGTTTGGTTTGCTCCGCCTCGCTATTCTTCACTAACAACACACATGTACTGGTTCGCCTTACACGCCATTGTTGAGCTGCCATTGAGAGAAGCTCACCGAAGAACTGCTCTCAGGGTTCCTGTGGCAAGTTGTTGCTTCTCTGGTCTCACTTCAGGCTGGATGGCAAGCCTGACTGTTTCTTCCAGATTGAACTACAGCTGCTGGTTTATGCCTGGAGCCTGCCTTCCTAGAGGACTGGTCTACAGCTGCTGAGTTGTAATTGGTGTTTGCTACGGAACTGAACTGCTGCCAAAGAAGATCACTCCCAAAGAACAATAGTTGAACATCAATAGCTGAACAGGTCCACTTTCCCTGTATCCTAATAACTTTTCTCTTCCACTACCTCTGCTGGGTGATGGGCCAGAGGAGAACTTGAACCCTTATTAAAAGTAGGTTGCAAAAAATGTATGCCCAAACAAGGTGGTGTCTCTGTAGATATACACATTTGCACATGAGCCAGTGTGTGCAGGTTCATCTGTGTGTGTTCACATGGGTGTGCACATTTGTGTATGTGGTACATCAAGATAAGGTCAGCTGTTTGGACCTGCTAGGGCTCTAAAGTGTCAGTAGATGGTTCCTCACCCACATGAGCTCCCATCACTTCAGATGCTGGGAACAGACAGGCTCTGTCAGTTGCCTAACTGACAGACACCATTTCTATACAGAGAAGCATTGCTCAGAGGTAGAAATAGCCATGGAAACCATCTGCAGTTCCCAGAACCCATCACTGAAGGCCACTGGCAAACAGTCAAATGAACCATGTAAAGGCTGCCCCTCCATGGCTGGAATATGCCATCAGTCCCAAGACACTCTGGCTAAACTCCAACCTTTCAAATCCAGGGCCACAGCTCCCTCATCAGGACAATGACAATGGTTCCAGGGCCCCGTTGGGGTGGACAGAGTCTCAAAGCTGATGGCTGCCTCCCTACCCAGGGGAACTCCTGGCAGAAGCTGGAGCAGGGTCAGCAGAGGAGTCATGACATAGAACATGTGACTGCAAGCTCCTCCATCAAGCTGTAAGCACCCTGGGTATATCATATGCAGAATGCCGGTGTCAGCAAGGTGGCCCCACAGTGAAGATGGCAGAGCCTTGTGTCCAGACAGCATCCTCCCTCCTGTGTTTACGGTTCCTACGACTGAGCCTTTGCTTACAACACACACACACACACACACACACACACACACACACACACACACACACACACCCCGCCATGGACCGGACTACAAGGATACTCTGAAGGAACAAGGTATTTGCATGGGAATTTGCTTGCTTTCTCAAGAGTGGCTCTGCTACTCCGGGGACTGAGAGGCACTAGGGGGCGCACAGCCTTTCTTATCCAGGGGCTGAAGGGCCAAGAGGGCGGAGCCTTTTTTATCCAGGGGCTGAGAGGCCGAGGGGGCGGAGCCTCCTGAGTCATCTCCATGGTTCAACATCTGACACTTCCAGGAGTGAATCTGGGAATGGAGAGGCCTGCTGAAAGAGGCCCCTGGAAAGGCTCACATGCATGCATGCGCATATTCCAGGAAAGAAGTACAAACCTGCCCCCGTTGCCACAGCAACCAACTCAGCTCCAGCAACGGCTTTAATTGGAAGTAGCTTATTTGGCTGAAGCCCCAGGAATAATCAACGGGAGATTAGTAACATTAAAAACCAGCAGGAGCCAGGAAACATCTCCGAGAGGACAGTGACAGATAGGACGGTCCCCCTGGAAACCACCGCTGATAACAACAGCCGTTAAGCTTACCCAGAGACCCGAGCCTCATCTGGCCTGCGCAAAACTAAGCGTACGCATCAGTGATCCCCCCCATTCTTTAGGTCATTCTCCCACTTACACACAGGGAGCTCTCTGGAGCTCAGAGAGGTTAAGAAGATGGCCTGAAGCCACACAGGGTTTGAAGGCAGCTTGAAACAATCCCACGGGCCATTTCACTCACAAGCACGCAGCCGAAGCCTGTCTTGTTTCTTGAAAGGCCTGAGATGCAAAGAGTTTTACAGCTTTTCCAAGGTGGTTGACACCCCAGGGATCCCAGATGCCAATGTTTCCAGTCAGGCTTTCTCTGCCTGGACCCTAGTCTCCACCCTCAAGCCTACCGGGGGCCTGGTGCCCCCTGGTGGCGGTTATGGAACACTGCATGAATTAAACCCTAGCCCACACAACCCCAAACAGTAAAGAGACTGGTCTAAAAGAACTCCCTTAGGAGAGGCTCTGGGATGCTAGGCTGAAGGGCAGTGTGGTCAGCACTGATCAGCTTCACAGGTGGGAGAGGGAGGGGGACGCTGGAAGGGGCTGTCCTGACTCCTCTCTTTCCTACTGAGGTACCAGATATCAGGGAAGGCTACTTGGCACCCAGGCCTCTGCTGCACCCCAGAACTCCACCACCATCCACAAGGCACCCAGAAGAGAAGTGCTGCCATCGAGCGATGCTGACTTGGGCCAGGACTCCCAGAGGCTGACTCCCTCTGGAAGTTATTGCTCCCCTGAACAGAGTTCCTGGGCTCTGGACTTGAGCACTGTGTCTCAATTCCAGACTTGGTGCTGGTGGATTTTAATTACCCCTCCCAGAGAATATATCCCATGAAGTGTCTAGGCTTTAGGTCGCTGTGAGCGTGGCACCGAGTCTGCTGCAGGGGTGCCTTCCAGCCACCGAGGAAGGGAGCTGCCTCCACTGTGGGCCTCCAGTGGAGGGTATTTTTACCCGTGTGTTTATTCGCTGATCAGTCTAAATTACTTTTTTAAGGCATCTGGCATTTACTCAACTGTCAACTTATTAAATCTCCCCATCCTGAGTGTCTCGAATCCGCAAGTCACTGTGACTCCAAATAAGAAGCCTTGCAGATCAAATAGTAAGGCCAAAGGCACACAATCCTGTCAACAACCAGAGCCAACAGTCAGCAGCAGAGCAGAGGGGCCTGACCACACCTGCCAAGCCTCCACAGGAGCTCTCCTGTGTTCCCAAAGTGCAGCCAAGACCAAGCCAGCAGAGACCCAGAGCTGGACCGCAATGCCATCTCACCTGCTCTGGGGCTGAAGTCTTCAGTCGTAAAACATCTGTGGCTTCACATCGCAGGATGTGAAGGACCTTAGAGAGGATCTCCATCTGAGAGGGCGGGGAAGATTCCACAGGACAGACATGACTGAGGGCTCTGTGTTGCTGGGACTCTCTCATTCAGTCATAGTTCCAGGAAGAGGGTGGGGAGAAAGAGCTTCCTGCTTCCCATGAGTCTTTGGTGACCCCATGAAGAGTGGATTGGCTTTCAGGGGCTTCTCTCGAAACTGACCACAGAGTCACAGAGAGGCAGACAGTGCCCATAGGATGCTGGGGGAACTTAAGAGGTCACAGGTCTTGGACAGTCAGGAGCCTGGGCACAGCTCACACTGCAGAGAGGTCCCCAGCAAAGGTAAATTGTAGTTTCTTCCCCAGAGCCTCCAGAGCTTCCAAGGCCCCGAGGCTCAGGCTAGGCCCAAAAGAAGGCAAGTTTTATACAAATTGGGACATTTCCTTAAGAGTTAGAATGCCCCTAATTAAAGAGCAGTAACCCGTCCCTCCCCAAGCAATTGGTGGGAGCCACATGGTCTTAAACATGAAAGGCACCAAGTGTCCTAAACAATCAGGACCAAGAGTACGGAGAATGTAGAACCCAACACAGTCCCCTATGGGTGTGACTGTTTCTCTGTCACTCAGCACAAGGTGCCACCACTAGGTATTCAGTCGGTGCCTGCTGCATACTGGGCATGTACTAAAGGATCAGAGGGCTGCACAGACTGGATCCCTGTCCCTTTGGAGCTGATGGAGACACTCAAGGAACAGGTGAACCCATGAGTGACCCAGTCCTCAGATGATCATCACTCTCTCTATGACAGAGGAACGGACAAGAGCACAGATCCACAGAACAAGAAAGAGATTTGAGAGACAGAGAGAGAGAGAGAGAGAGAAGCAGAGTAATGGAGATGGAGAAAAGAGAAAGATACAGCATTAGACAGTGTGGGGATGGGAAGACAGACACACCAGAGCCCTTCATCCAAATCCTCAGCTTCAGCCCCATTCTCCCTCCACCCTAGACCAGCTGTTGAGTTCTGCCCATGCCTGGTCCACAAAGCTAACCCTTCACTTGTTAGATTGCTGCACCCCAAGACTGAGTTAAAACTTCAGCCAAGAAGCCCAAATACAACAGCTCTCTATAAGCTAGATTTGTCCCCCACCCCCGCTGTGCCTCTGCAGAGCATCCTTGCTCTGGGAAGCAGAGACAGGTCTAAGGCATGGGAGGCTGAGGTTCCAGCCGCACAGGCTGCTGAGCAACCCTGAGCAGAGAGAGGCAGAAACACTTGGAGCACGGCTGCTCGCTCGCTGAAGAGGTCACAGGAGCGTTAATCTGGAATTATTCTGAATAAAGGCTGCTGTCTGCCACGGGACCTGAGGACAGCAACAATTTCTGTTATTGGGAGAGGTGGCTTGCTCTGGGAGCTGAGAGTACGGGAGTATTTGCAAATTGTATGCAGATTCCACTTCCTTTAAGCTACTTCAAGAGCTGTGGGTAGGAGCCCCGTTAGAAATGACTGTTCTCTCCTCTCCATTCCAGGGACAAGAGCTCCCTCCTTTGTCACTGGCTGGCCACTTGCACAGAAGCTCCTACTGTCGCCTGGCAGGCTGGTGGCACTAGACACAGAGGCTGAGACTCAGAGTGGGCAGATGTGAGGTTACTCTGGGACCCCTGTGTCTTCCTTGAGGCAAGGGACTGGAAGTCTGATACAAATATGACACAGTACTTGACCCCCTCATGACATGTAGGAGACCCATGGGCTCGATGCCATCAGAGAACTTGAGAGAGAGCAAATGTCCCCAGGAAACCTAAACTTGGGGGCATTGTGGTCTGGGCCACAGAAAGCAGGCATGGATGTCTGAAGCTGTTGACTGGGGACAAAGGCACCAGCTTGGCTCAGAGGATGACTTCAGAGGCACGGGGAGGATGTTGTAGGAGTTGTTACTACATATCACACCGGGGAGGGCTCCTGACGTGCCTCCGCCGATGCCAAGAGACGCGTCTAAGGCTGAAGACGGCTCCATTTGGGATTTGCCTGGCACCCAGTGTGGCATGGGTTCCATCTCCAGAACCTTATTTTAGAAGGGAAAAAAAAAGCCAGGAGACTAGAGAGAGGATTCAGCCATTAAGAGCACTTGCTGTTCTCCAAAGAACCTAAGGTTTTTTGCTAGCACCCACCTCATCTGTAGCATACTACCTGTAATTCCTGATCCAGGGAATCTGATGTCTTCTTCCAGTCTTCATGGACACACATGGGGGATACAGTCAGACAGACAGACAGACAGACACACACACACACACATCCGTGCATGCATATGTACACCCATACCCATAAAGAGGTTTGTCCAAACCTAAAGCCAGAGCCTCCCTGTCCTAAGGCATCTAGGTCTAAGCCTGGAGTGTCCACGCTCTGCCCACTGAAGCTACACTTGTCTGTCCAGCTCGGAACTGATATCCCTGATCAGTAACCAGAGCAGTCTCTACTTGGGGACCTGCAAGATGTCCTAAGAGGTGCCACCAAGAAGTGAAGCAACCCAAGCTGTTACCAAGTGGGAGGGGGAAAAAAAAAGAAAAAAATACTGATTACAAAGTTTCCAGTTAGAGTTAGCATTCACCCACCCTGGGAGGAGAGCTGCCCCTGTGTGCATGCTGCAGTCAGTGGCCCAAAGCTGAAGAAACTATACTCTGTCAAATTCACGTTTGCCCATACAGGAATCCTCTCATTCTCCCAGCCCAGATCTCTGCAGCTGCCTCCAGGAGCAATGTTTCTTCCCCAAAGTTCCAGCTGCGGCTGGAAGGCTGTTTGGTAAGGATGAGGACGGGGGGTGGGGGGGGGGTCATCTGGATGGAGACTCTTGTGGCAGTTCTGTTTCTCATGGGATGCTCTGAGGCCTGTGGGAGGTACAAAGGTAAGCCTGCTTAAAAGCCTCTCTTTGAACCAACACTCAGGACTGAATCCTTGCGAGCTTCTAGCATGGAACCCAGATTTCTTGGGTCAGGGTTGTGGGGGGGTGTTGTCTTAGAGATGTACCAGGGCCCTATCTAAAGGCAGGGTACCGCCTAAAGCACCCTCCTTCCCAGAAAGTGAGGCATCCGAGTACCAAGAATGTCTCAAACTGCCCTAAAGTACCAGGCACTGAACAGTGACTCCCACAAGAGCCCACAGACACTGCTCAAATAGAGGTTTGAGCTGTAAGGTGAGTCACTGAAGCAATAGACATGCCCCTTCTGGGGACTTTATTCGGTGACTTTTAGAGTCTCTTTGCTAGCTTCTCCCTCCCAGGAACACTCCATCTGGTCATGTCAGCTGCCCCAGAGAAGAAGAAGACCAAAATATGCTAAGACCCTGACTTAGTTGTATTTCCCACTGCTGAGATAAAATACCCCGAGAGAAGCAACTCACTGGAGGAAAGGGTTATTTGCCTCACAACTCTAGATTTCTCACAGCCCTCTGCTGCAGAAAAGCCAAGGCAGAAGCAGCCAGCGCCACCCACAGTCAAAAGCAGAGAACAATGGATGAATGATATCATGCTCAACCCAGGATCCCCTGCCAGGGAATGGTGCCGCCCACAGTGGGCAGGTCTTCCCACTTCAATTATTGCAACCAAGATAATCCTCATAGATCAACCTAATCTAGACAATGTATCATTGAGACAGCCCTTCCCTGGAGACTCCAGATTGTGTCAAGTTGAAAATTAAAACTAACTACCACGGGCCCCTCGTCCTGCTGCTAAGACCATTATGTATATCATCCACTTTCCTGAAGATTTGCAATGAGGCTTCCAGAGAAACTCAGAAAGATGCCAAGTATGAGGTCAGTTTCTCTGAGTCCCTGCCCAAGATGATTGCTGCAGTCCCAGCTTATATTTAAAGTTGTTGGACTTTCAAATGTCAGATTAACAAAAGAAAAAATGGGGAGGGGGTCAGATACCCTGACACAACAGCCTGGTGACACTAGAGGACATGCACTAACTGACTGGCATAGCCTAAAGGCAGAAACCTGGCTTGGATGTCCTGGAGGCTACAGAGTGGGTCCTCAAGGGAGGACCTGGACAACAGGCTCTAGAGACCTGGGCAGGAGAGAAAATGAAAGGATACATAAAGCAGACCAAATGGAGGTGGACAGGCAGAGACTCGAGTTCATAGCAATTTATTATGTGTTTTGTAAGGAACCAGAGGAAGAAGCATAGTGGTTTCCAACCACACAACATGATGGGTATTGACAGAGACCATAGTGCTAACAATCCTGACTCAATCAGTACAGACTGCAGATACACACTCCGCCTCACCCCATCCCACAGGATGTGCCATGCAGTGGTTAACATTCAAAACTCTTTACAAAATGTTCTAAATGTCAGGCTAATTCCTGCATCCCACGTGTCCTGTGTCTGTATTCTCTAGCATTGACATAATTCCACACCCTGAAATCCCCAAAGAAAGCAAACACGATAGGAGGTGTTACTTTATTCTGCAGACTGAGAACTCCTCTCTCCCCTCACATCCCCTGTCAGCACTTGGTGCATGCCCGTGCAGGAGAGGAGAAGACTCTAAATATGTTAGTCCACCTGCCTGGGAGCTGACCTGGTCTCTGCTGATTTCTTGGCACAAGTTAAATCACCTCTTTGGTCTCGGTTTGCTCCCCTGAAAAATCAAAGAATTAGTACGGCCTGCCTGAGGAGCTGAAAAATGCCAATATATTTAGTAAAGTGCAGTGTTGGGGATGCTGTTTGGGGTGCAGTGCTTGGAATGCAGTACTTGGGATACAGTTCTTGGGATGCAGTGCTTGGGGTGCAGTGCTTGGGGTGCAGTGCTTGGGATGCAGAGCTTTGGGTGCTGTGTTTGGTATGCAGTGCTTGGTATGCAGTGCTTGAGATGCAGTGCTGGGATGCAGTGCTTAACATGCAGTGATGGGAACACAGTGCTTGGGATGCAGTGCTCAGGATGCAGTGCCTCACAAGAACTTGAGGACTTGCCTGGGGAGGTAGCTCGGTTGGTAAGTGCTTGCCTTAAAAGCATGACCTGTTACCCACATTAAAAAAAAAAAAAGAGCCAGGCGTGGTGGCGCACCCCTTTAATCCCAGCACTCGGGAGGCAGAGGCAGGTGGATTTCTGAGTTCGAGGCCAGCCTGGTCTACAAAGTGAGTAAGAGGACAGCCAGAGCTTTACAGGGAAACCCTGTCTCGATAAAACAAACAAACAAACAAAAAGGCTAGGTGTGCTCACATGTTCTTGTAAGCCAAGTGCTGGGGAGGCAGAGACAGGAGGATGCCTGGAACTTATTGGTGGAGAGATTCTATTTCAAAACATGGGTGGAAATTAAGTGAAGAAAACACCCACATTCAACCTCTTGCCTCCCTACACACATATACATATATATACAAACATAAATACATACGTGTGTATACACACATGCACCAGCACACACACACACACACACACACACACACACATGTGAACATGTACACAAACACATATGCAAAAGGACTTAAGGGTTTATTAGGTTGTCAGCTTGTCACCCCAGCAAGTGGATGGTTAGAAGTTCAGGGGGTCTTTTCTGCAGGGTTTAGGAATACCACTGGAGCCTTGAGGCAGATGCCCCAGACTCTGCTAACTCAGCACTGGAAGTCAGAGCAGATGGAGAACAGGAGGGGAAAAGGTGGAATTTACACACTGGCTCCCCTGCATCCCTAGTCCCTCCCCTGCCACTTACCAGGTAGCAGTCCAGCAGCTAAGATTTCAAGTCAGTAAAGGAGCTTTCAAGTGAGTGGCTGGAGACTGAGCTTGCTGGTCCTCAGGTTGCAACCCAAGCCTTCCCCCCCAAGCACTCTCCCAGCTGAGCTGAAGAACATTACTAAGTCCTCCTGAACCTGTAGCCTCAAGGGTGACGCTGGCCGAGCCGCAAAGAGAAAGACAGACAGGGAGACCGTCCATCCTTGGCAGTTCAAGAGAGGCTGCTGGGAGGGAGCATGCAGGAGGAGTCAGGTGACAGACTGGAGCCCAGGGAAGCAGACTCACCAGAGGCTTCATCAAGCCCTACCTGACCACTGGAGCATCATGCTATCCAGACTCCACCCGACTCCAAATCATGTCCCAGGGCTGGCAGGAGGGAAGCTCGAGTCTCAGGTGGGTAGAAAAGACTCACTATGACAAGCCATAAATGCAGCTGCAAGAGAGACACTAAGAGCCAAGAGTCTTCCACTCCTTGGTCCTCTGTGGAGAGAGTTGCTGGGAGCATCCCCCATTTGCCTCCTCACCAGTGAGCATAGTGTGAGTCCCTAGGAGGACACAGATCAAAGTTCCATGGTCCAGAGATGACAGTCTCATCCAGCTACAAAGGAGATGTGAGCATACCCTGGACTCTCATGGATTCTAGAAGGAATCTGCTCCCCAGCATTGTCTTCTGGGTATCATCTCCTCCTTTGGTTCAGGGCTTTGCCCTGGGTTCTCAAAGCCAGCGGCACAGTCTCCCTGCCCCCATCTGTGGTCAGCTCAAATCCCGCAGCACAGTCTTTCTTTCCCCATCTGTGGTCGGCTCAGCTTTTGCTAGCTCTCTGCCTCCTTTCTCCTCTTACAAAGACCCTAGTAGTAGTTAGTCTGGGTCTGCCCTGGTAACACAGAACACTCTTCCTGCATCAAGCTTGTACAATTAGCAACTTTCTGTGACCCTGGTTCCCCTCTGCATGTGATTCCATCTTAGGTGCTGCTACAAGTGAATGTCAAACCCTGTGTAATTTGTAAATAACAGGAATTTACCATCTTAGAGGTCTGCAGGATAGAAGTCCAAAACCAAGGACTGTGGTTCAGCATCCATCAAGACTGTAGCAAAAAATGGCAGGGGAAGAACCTCTGTTTGCAGCTTAGTCTTTGTCAATTTGGCACAAACTAAAATCATCTAGGAAAGGGGAGCCTTTCTTAGGGACTCATCTCTAATAGACTGTTCTGTAGGCAAGTCTGTGGGCATTTTATTAATACTTGAAGTAGGAGGGTCCAGCCCACTATGGGAGGTGTCCTAGGTGGTATAAGAAAGCAGGTTGTTCAAGGTGTGGAAAGCAAGCCAGCAAGAGTGTCCCTCCACAGTTCTTGATACTACCCCAGCTCCATTTCCTGTCCTGATGTCACCCAGTGCTGGACTGTGTGGCATAGAAGGGTGAGTCAAATAAACCCTTTCTCACCCCAAGTCTCTCACAGCAACTGAAGCCAAGCTAGAGCACTCCAAATGAAATCCTCCCTTTTCATGGTACTGGAGACAGAGCTCAGGGCCTCACACATGTGAGTCAAACTCTCTGACATGGGGCTACATCCACAGCCACCTCTTCATAGCAAGACACAGTCTTGCTATGATCCCAAGGCTAGCCTTGAACTCAGACTGTAGCCCAGACTTGCCTTGAACTCACTCCAACCCAGGCAGGCCTTGAACTTGGAGTCCTCCTGCCTCTGCCTCCAGAATGACTGAAATTTCAGGTGCAACTCAAGTGTCTTCCTAAGGCTCATTCTCTGTGACAGACCCTCTGGGCATAAGCACCCCCTAAGCACTGCCTTTGGATGCCACCCACAGTGACCAGAAGCCAGAGAACATTCAAACGCTAGCATCATTTAGCAGGATGTAGTTACCACTCAGGAATGAAGGAGTGGGCATGCTGGGGCCACATTCTGCTGTCCAATGGGCTCCCTGCATAGATGATGACAACCCACACTCGGGTGCTCCCTGCTCCCTGAGAGCTATGCCACATGCTGAGAGGCATCAGACACTACACTCTGCATGGCAGAATCAGCGTTATTCCATCTGTACAAGAGGACACATGACACTCAAGGGCTTGTCCAAGGCCTTGGGCCCACGAGCTGAGCAGTGTAACTACTAGTGACCCTAGGTCACAAGAATGGAGGATGCACCTGAGAATCTAGAGGCTGCAGAGCTGATCCAGGTGGGACCAGCCTGGTCTTGTGTCGGCGGCGGCTTGAGAGGACGCAGATGAGCCTGGGGAAGGTGTTCAGCCCACTGTGGAGGGCCGGGCAAAGCTGTACAACCACGAGAGGCAGACTCCACAGCTCTGTGGCTGGAGAAAGAGGGGGGAAGCCTTGTGGGAAGCTGGCTATGAACTCCACACTACAGCTCGCTCTCCCACGCTCCCCGGGAATCCGCAGAGGCGAGAACACTGCACTTCAGGTGGCAACTCAGCCAAACGCTTGTCATGGCTCCAGCCGACTGTTAAAATAACTTTGGGCTTGTTATTATCAAGTAATAGAT
Organism: Mus minutoides; assembly: GCA_902729485.2. Taxonomy (NCBI): domain Eukaryota; kingdom Metazoa; phylum Chordata; class Mammalia; order Rodentia; family Muridae; genus Mus; species Mus minutoides. The sequence continues at coordinate 1,173,375 of LR749973.1, read as the reverse complement.
GTTTATTGTAAAAATGTTGAGAAATGCAGACAAGCCAAAAGAAAGGAAGAGAAATTACCCAAAATCCCCTCACTGCAAAAGTACCACTTGACATGTTTTCGCATCTCCCTTCAGTGATTCTTCCCAAATTTGGTTTTTGTGGTCTTCTATAATGAGTGCTCTAAAAATGGGCTCACACCATCCTCCCGATTGGAAAGATGCCTCTTCCCCTAATGCCTCAGAACATGTAGGAGAGGAGCTGTCCCTCCTTCTCCTCCCTCCCACCACCCCAACTCTTCCCAGGAAAGAGGAGCTGATGGGCTAGCCCTGCAGGCTCAGCCTCCTGCTCAGGGCTGCCCCTTAGCCATGCCTGACTACTTCGTCTGAGCACATTGCCCTCTCATCCTCGATTGGGCAATCAGGAAACAGGCGGTTCTGGTCTCCGGGTGGACTTGAGCTCAAGCCCTGCCTTCTGCTGGACCCAGACCTAGATCTAGCAGGGGAGTTGCACACTACCCAGGATTCCTTCTCCAAGTAGATACCACGGTGGGATCCTGGGTGCCCTGGCTGATGCCACCTCTGAGTCCTCATCTGTTGGGGCTCACAGGGACTCCTTCCTAGAGCCCTATATGGGCTTCCACACTGTATGGAAGGCTACACAATACCCTAGGTGGAGACACCCTACTCGAAGCCAACCTGTGGCCCTTGGCTGTCCCATTTAATACATAGTGGTTCCCAAAGCATGCAGCCTGGTTCTTTCCTGAAGACTGTCCTAGTTAGGGTTTTACTGCTGAGAAGAGATACCATGACCATAACAACTCTTACAAAAGAAATCACTTAATTGGGACTGGCTTATAGTCTCACAGGCTTAGTAGTCCATTACCATCATGATGGGAGGTAGGACACAGCGGCATGCAGACATGGTGCTGGAGAAGAGGAGAGTATTACATCTTGATCTGCAGACCACATAAGGAGACTGTACCTCCACTGGGCATAGCTTGAGCATATGTGACCTCAACGCCTACTTCTGGGGTGACATACTTCCTCCAACAAGGCCACACCTACTCTGACAAAGCCACACCTCCTAAAATGTCACTCCCTATGGCCAAACATATACTTGAGGGGGGGGGGGCATACCAATTCAAACCACCCACAAAGACAAAGCCACAGATTCTAGCACAGCAAGAGCCAGACCAAAGCCTGTGAGGGTCAAAGGGCATCTGGAACAAAGATAGGAAAGCGAGACTGTGACCAGGCAGTGCCAGCGTCACAACCTGGAAAAGAGCATGCTTCCAGATTCTTCTGTAAATGAACAGTCTTTGGGCATTGCTAAAATGATGTCCCCATCCTCAGGGCATAGAGTCTGGAGGGACCCCCCAGTCAGACTCAACCCTGAAGTCACACCTAATTCCCTCACTGAAACCATCTGCCCTGTTCAGTGTGGACCATCTAGGTCAGGCCTGTGAATGGTTCTGCTGTTCTTCTGATAGGAGAGTGTGGGCTTCCCTATGGCAGGTCCTCAACTCTGTGTCTACCTATTTTCAGGACAGGAAAGTGTTCTGCTGGTACAGATACAGGCCAGGGTATCCTTGGATCCATCTTGGTACCCAGACCAAACCCTATACCTTATTCCTGCCTCTTGCCCTCTAAGCCTGAACGGAGGTTGAACTGCAGAACAGTGAGAATCCAGGGAGGCTGTGCAGACTGACCAGCAAGGGGTTTCTTGGCAAGTATGGGAACAAGCAAGTCCTACCACCAGCCCATGCCCCAAACCCACAGTGTTGGGAACCCCAGTGGCCTCTTTACTGGAGGCAGGAAGCCAGGGACACCAACCTACTCCAGGTCTGCAGCAGGAAGTGGGGATACTTTCTCAGGTCCACACGACCCTCTTGCCTTTTACTGTTTGACTGAAGGCAGCTTTTACTGCACCCACACTGAGCTAAGGAAAACTTGGGCTCCCTCCCTCAATTTGGCTCTGGCAAGAGATTCAAACACACAAACTCTTCCCCTTAATATTGGGACGATCAAACTTGACATGACAGCCAGGCTCTGGGTGGGTCCCCCTGATTTGTGCAGATCACCATAACAGGTAACTATTTGCCTGGGTAGTCAGGGGCCCTGAGTCATGAGCCTCTAAGACACCTCTCAGTAACCAGGACTTGGCAGGTTCCCTTAGAACAGACTAGAACTTACATGGGCCTTAGTCCCCATTTCTCTCCTTTAGGGGTCCTTTGGTCATCCACCTGAAGCCTAGGACTCACCACCTATGCCGAGAAGATGAGAGGGGTGGCTGAAGCTTCGCAGAAGACATAGGGCATGTCGAACAGACATAGAGACTAGAGTTTAGACACTCAGCATCCACTTAAGTGTGAGACAGTCATGGCAACCCACCAATAACCCAAGTGATGAGAGACAGACACAGGAGACCCCCAGAACAAGCTGACAAGCGAGGCCAGCCACATCGGTGAGCTTCAGGTATGAGTGGAGACTCCTTCAGTATAGACTAAGGTATACAGCAACCAGAGAATACACTCCGTGTCAACCTGTGGTTGGTGGGTGTTGTTGGTGTTGTTATTGTTGTTGTTAACTTGATACAAGGTAGGTAGGTCATCTGGAGAAAAGGGAACCTCAGCCAAGGCTCCATCAAATTGGCCTACGAGTCTTTCATTCTTGATTAACGATTGGTTTGGGAGGCCCCAGCTCACTGTGGGCGGAGCCATCCCTAGGCTGAGGTCCTGGGTTCTATAAGAAAGCAGACTGAGCAAGCCATGAGGAGCAAGCCAGTAAGCAGCACCCCTCCATGGTCTCTGCTTCAGTTTCTGCCTTGACTCCTCTCAGTGAGGGACTGTAACCTGGAAGTGTGAGGAAGAAATAAATCCTTTCCTCTCCAGTTGTTTTCGGTCGTGGCATTTATCACAGCAGTAGAAGCAGTAAGACAAATACTGCACTGCTTGGAACTGCCGCGCCTCTTTCAGTGTGCTGACCTTCGTGACTAACGCTCTCTTCTGCCTGGGGTACACTCTTTGCTGTGCACTCAACTCTACTTGATACTAATAAACCTTGCTTTACTTTCTTGCTGTTTACATGACACACATTTTTCTTTCTGTCAACTTTCAATCTATTGTAAACTACTTTTGAGGAGAATGTTCTAGAGGTTGCGTATGGCTTGTGGCTGGGTCACGTTTTCAATCCGTTCTGCCAATAATGCTGGTTTGTATAACTTAATTGGTGCATTTAAACTCGTTCATGTAATTATAGATACATCAAGGATATTTGTTTCAGTTTCTGTTTTTTCTGTCTTCCTTTACAGTTTTGAGTTGGTTCTTTCTTCTCTCTTTCCTTGGATTACTTGAAAGTATTTTATAGTTCTAATAGATTATCTATGGTGGTGGTGGTGGTGGTGGTGGTGGCGGTAGTATATATGTGTGTGTGTGTGTGTGTGTGTGTGTGTGTGTGTGTGTGTGTGTGTGCCAGACTCTTTGTTTTATTTTATACTGTTTTTGAGGCTCGATTTTACCATGTAGCTCAGATTGACTTTGAACTTTAAGCCCGTGATCCTCTTGCCTCGGCCTCCCGAGTGCCAGGGTCAGAGGTGTATGCCACCACACCGGCTTCTCCATAGAGTTTTGAGCACATTTTTTTGTACATTTTAGTGGCTATTGTAGGTATCACACTAAGTGTGTCTGTACATGCACACACACACACACACACACACACACACACAGAGGAAGGACAATATTCTAGTCTCACCAGGTTCCGTGAGGTGTGTTAACCTGACTCTTCTTTGCATTCTGTATTTCCTGTTTGTAATTTAATTATCTTAACATTTGCATACACCTAGTTATATTCTGACAGTGTTGAACCATCAGGTATCATCTAGAAACCAAAAGGAGAAGGATGAGGGGGTGAGGAGGTGGCAGCGGTGGCGGTGGCAAGGAACAGACAAGAAGCTGGAGGAAGTGGTTGCTGAGATGCCCAGATTTCAGCCCTCTGTGTTCTTCTCCCTTCTTAATGCCCCAAGAAGCCCCAGAGGTTCCACTTCAGTCACGTGTTGGTCAGTTCTGCTTGGGTTCTCTTTCACCTTCCACAAAGAACGGGATTTTATTCCCACGTATTTCTAGCCTGCATGTGACTCCTCAAGCAGCCATTTTATCACGGTTGCTTTAAAACCGTTACCATTATCCTAACCTCTTTGCCACCTCAGCTTAGTATTTATTGGTTGGAATTTTTCACTAAGTTTGAGATCTGTCCCTGGCTCTTGGTATAATGTGTAATTTTTTATTTATTTATTTATTTTGGTTTTTTGAGACAGGGTTTCTCTGTAGCCCTGGCTGTCCTGGAACTCACTTTGTAGACCAGGCTGGCCTCGAACTCGGAAATCCGCCTGCCTCTGCCTCCCGAGTGCTGGGATTAAAGGCGTGCACCACCACGCCCGGCTGTAATTTTTTTTTTACTTGAAACCAGGACACTATCATCTGGAGACTGTGGGCAATCTTCAAATCTTCTGTTCCAGGTGGCTCTCCCTCACCCCGCCTCAACAGGGGAAGGAGTTGGGCTCTGCCTCATTACTGAGAGTGGATGTTTCTCTTTAACCCTCCACTGACACCTGTGGGGATGCTCCTTCTTGGTGGACATTTCTGGCCCTGCGGTATCCTCCACTGCCCAGCAGCACACCAGGGCTGGCTTCACTACAGCTTGGCAGTGGTAGAGCTCCAGGCTCAGGGTCAGACCCTTGCACCCTGCATAGGAAAGAAAGGATTCATAATGTTCTTCCCCGTGGGATGGAGGTCAGGGTTTCCTGCGTGGATAACCTGGTGTAGAGGAGAAGCTGAGAGGCCTCTGCTTCCCAACGGTGCCCTTCGCTTTAGGAGCTCAGAGGAAACCCTCATGGTTGTCACTATGACCTCACACTGGAAGATCTATGAGGAGCTGACCTAATGCAAGCCTCACTGTGTCGATCCCCAGGGCCCTGATAAGGTGTCCCCTACCATCCATGTGGCACCAGGCAGGTGACAGCTGTGTGGCCTCTTGGTGACCCTGTGAAGCCTGTGCTTCCTAACCTGTTACTGACCACTGCAGTGGTATTCCCTGCTCATCCAGGGTGCTGTAACAGTCATTGTGGTTGTTGGTCCTCAGCCCCAGGGCTCTTCTCTGTCACCTGAAGGAAGAGGCTGCTCTCCTGCTCCTCAGCCAGTGTGCCCTCTTCTCTGATGGCACGTCTCTCCTTGTCACTGGTCCTGGAAAAACAAGGGGTACCAGTGTCTCACACATACACTGGCTGGCATTGGAAGGGTGTCACATACACACTGGCATGGCCAGGTGTGTCACACACACACACACACACACGGGCTGGCATGGGAAAGGTGTCATACACACACACACTGGATGGCAAGGCAAGTGTCACACACACACTGGCTGGCATTGGAAGGGTGTCACACACATACACTGGCATTGGAAGGGTGTCACACACACTGGCTGGCAGGGCAGGTGTCATACACACACACATACACTGGCTGGCAGGGCAGGTGTCATACACACATACACTGGCTGGCAGGGCAGGTGTCACACACACATTGGCTGGCAGGGCAGTTGTCTTACACACACACACACACACACACACTGTCATGGGAAGGGCCGGACAGTCTGACTCCCGACTCAGACATGCCTAGGTAGAGTGAGGATAGAGAATGGCCAGAGGCTGCTTGTTTTACTAGCCTTCATCTCTTCCTGATTCCGACCCTCCAAATCACGGGCCTCCTCGTGGGCTCCTCTGGAAGGATCAGGCCTCACTACAGCACAAAGACAGACCTCGGGTCAGCTCACGTCCACCTAGCTAGAGAACGGTTCAGGCAGGGCATGGGGCAGATCCAGGTTCAGAGGCTGTGGTCTCACTATGGCTCACACACTCCATCACAGAAGAGGCACAGAGTGCACGGGTGGGCAGGGATCTGGCCCCTCCCATGGGAATGAGAGCAAGTGGCCATTGCTCTGTCCCTCACTGTGCCACCCAACCTTCTTCCAACCTGAACATAGCCATCTGCTACACCTGACTTTGATGACCTGATCAAGACAGCATGGCTCTGTCTGTCTGTGGTTTCATCTGTCTGTCTGAGAAGGAAGCTTGTGAGTGCCCCCTTCCTAGATTCACTTTTCATTATAAATGTGCACAGCTGAGAGAGAGAGAGAGAGAGAGAGAGAGAGAGAGAGAGAGAGAGAGAGAGAGAAAAGCAGCCACCACTTGTGTCCACTGAGTGCCATAAGGTGTGGGACCCAATGCTAGGTNGAACTCCCTGGCAGAGTTTCTCCAGCTGGACACTGGGACACATTGTGACAACATGTCCCTGTGACGGGGCTGTCCACACACAGCAGGCAGCTTAGAAGTATCCCATGGATTCATCTACAGCTTTGACTGCAGACTGCTAAATTATCCAGCCATGATGCTCTGTCAGTCCTCACACTGGTAAAGAGGTTCTCCACCAAGCAAGGACATTGTGAAAGGCCAAAGACTGAAATAACACACTTGGTGAAGGGCCCGGCCCACACTCGCTGCTCTGTGAGAATCTATCATCAGTATTGATTTTGTGGGAAAAGGCCCGTTTCTGGTGTTTCCAACCACACTTCTGCCCAGCTAGGAGCAAGTCAGCTAGCTCGAGACTCAGTGAGACTCCTACTGCCTCAAAAGGACAGGCCACTGGCCTGGCAGCTGCAGTTTTAACAAGCCACCCCCACCCCCACCCCTCACACCCCACAGATGTCTGAGATAGGGGTCCAGCCAAATGTGGTTTTGTTTTTTCAAAGGACAAATAAATGTATCAGAGCTAAGCTGAAAGGCAGGAGCTGCCGCTGAAGGGTGAGTTTCAAACGAGAAAGTTGGAGACTCTGTTCAGGAGATTTAATGAGCTAGAAAGATATGGGAAGTGGGACAAACTCGGTGTAAATCAAATATTAATCGTAGGGAAGGCGAAGCTTGCTAAGGCATAAGTCGATAGCACTGGTGAGCGGACAAGCACCCGCCTCTCGGAGGCACCCCCAGAATTCTGGGGCTCTAACAGCTGGAGAGCTGAAACTGGGAAGCAGGGGAGACACTGGCCACCCACAGCACCAAGGCAACCCATCTGAGCCAGTCTTATCCCACAGTGCTGCAGACCCTGAGTGCCAGGCTCACCCCAGCCCTCAGACCCCTGATACCACACTGAGCCCGGTCATAGGTGTCCCTAAGCCTTTTCATCCTGAAGGCTCTGCTGTCAGTCAAACCCTGGGAGGAAACTGTGGCTCAGACCCCTAACTCAGGATGCTTTGGTTCTGATCTCCATTTCCCAAGATCCTCGCTGTCTCCAGAACCTTCCCATGGGTACCCTTCCCCCCAGCTGTGGAGGTGTGGACAGCAGGACGGCACAGGATAGACTCACAGTGTCAGCTTCATCCTGGCCCCTGCTTTCAGGGCTGCTGTCAGGTGCTCCCCACCAGGTCATCCAGCCACCAACCTCCAGGAACAGGTCTAAGCCATGTCAGGAGCAGAGGCACGTAGGCCTGCTCATCTCCCTCACTGATGGCTGCTTCTGGGCAGCAGCTATGGTCCAGCTGACCAGATAGCCTACTCTGCCTACCTTGTGATGGTGGATTGCACCCTCAAACTGTGAGCCAAGATAAGCGCCTCCTCCTTTAAGCTGCTTCCTGTTAGGCATTTGGTCACAGCAGTGGGAAAAGATACACACGCAGTGGGAGGATGGCACTCATCCCATCCTAGGGCATGTCCTCTGTGACTTAATGACACACTCTTAAGTCTCCACCCCTTTCATGTAGGAGGTGACCTGGTTGTACAGAGTGGACCTCTCCCATGTCACACCTAGCTGGAACTCCTTCCCAAGCACTGTGACTCCCCGACCCTCACTCTGACTTGTCTCCTCCAGGGCAACCCATGAGGCATCTCATGGTCTGGGAGAGGCAGCTCTCGGCCACACAGTGGAGAGGAGCCAGTATTCCAGATAGTAGAGTGTGAGCCTGATGGACAGAAAGAGTGTGAGGCACCAGGGCGTCTCCCTGGATTCAGGAGCAAGCTCTGAGCTTGCATAAGGCTCATGGACTCACTGGAAACTGAGTCAGAATTCCATGCAATGATCCCAAGAGTTCAAGATCTCCTACTCCCACAACCTCATCTGGTCCTGCCCGGAACCTTCTACTATTGCCAATTCCTGCAAGGCAAAGGGAAACCCACAGACCTTCCCGCTCACCTGGAGCCTCCACATATTTTACTACGGGACATCCAGCCCGACTCCAAACCTCTTCACCTCCCCACCAGAGGTACATGACAATCATCCCCAAGTAACAGGCAAAGGAACTGAGTCTGAGAAAACCACTTGGCTGGAGTGGGAAGGGTTCTGACCCCACAGATCACCTAATCACTGAGCCATACTACCCCTAGGACTCACCATCCCTGCCACCCCTCTGCCTTTCATGTGCAGTCCCTCTTCTGTACATCAGTCACGGGAAGTTCCCCCGCAGTAAGCAGGGACACGATCAGTAGAGTCGCTCACTCAGAAAGTCTGTTATCTGCTCCCCTCTGCTCGCCCATCCCAGCTCTGGGGGACTGGAGCTTTTAAAGTCACTCCCTCAGGTTTCAAAAAGTGTGCTTGGCCTCAGATCTGTGAATTTTTTAACTGGATTAATCCAGCTCAGAAGTTCTCTAGTGGGGCTTTGTTCCTGGTAAGACAAGCTCTGATGGAAAGAGTCAAACTCAGGCTTGACATCCCAGAATTCTGGGAGCAATGGCCTGGTGGTGTCCCCATCACAGAGAGGCTGTGGAAGGCTGGAGACCAGCTGGGAGGGAGGCAATCCAGCAGAGGGGGAGAGAGAGAGAGAGAGAGAGAGAGAGAGAGAGAGAGAGAGAGAGAGAGAGAAGGAGGAGGAGAAGGAAGAGGAGGATAAAGAGGAAGAGGAGGGGAAAGGGGAGAAGGAAGAGAAGGAAAAGGGGAGTGGGGAGGGGAGGGGAGGAAAAGGGGAGGGAGAGAGGGAGAGGGAAAGAAGGAGAGGGATAGAGGGAAAGAGGGAGAGAGGGAGAGGGAGACTGGTGCTCAGATCACTTTCCCCTTTTTATACAGTACAGGGCCCTAGCCCATGGGATGATGCCACCACAAAAAGGGATAGTGTTTTAGTCAGGGTTTGTATTCCTGCACAAACATCATGACCAAGAAGCAAATTGCAGAGGAAAGGGTTTATTCAGCTTACATTTCCACATTGCTGTTCATCACCAAAGGAAGTCAGGACTGGAACTCAAGCAGGTCAGGAAGCAGGAGCTGATGCAGAGGCCATGGAGGAATGTTCCTTACTGGCTTGCTTCCCCTGGCTTTCTCAGCTTGCTTTCTTATAGAACCCAAGACTACCAGCCCAGGGATGGCACCATCTACAATGTGCCCTATCTCCCTTGATCACTAATTGAGAAAAAGCCTTACAGCTGGATCTCATGGAGGCATTTCCTCAAGGGAGGCTCCTTTCTCTGTGATAACTCCAGCTTGTGTCAAGTTGACACTCAAAACCAGCCACTACATTGGACTTTCTCTCCTAGTTCACTCTCTTTGCAAACACCCTTGTAGACACAACCAGAGGCTACAGTTTCCATGACGACTCCAAATCCCGTTAAATTGACAATCAGCCATCACAAAGGCATTTTTCGAAAAAGTGCAGTTGGTAGGATTCTCAAATTTGTGAGGGTTAGAAGTCTCAGCTCACAGGTAGAACTGAGGTCAGAGAGGGAGACGCTGGTCTAGTCCTAAGGGCCGTGGATCACTGAGATAGGTTCTGATTCCCCTGCTCTCCCCTCCCAGGTCTGTTTGCATGGGTGCCTCCATCGCCCGCCCAAGGCTGCGCATCAGATGGGATGGGTGCATAGCTGCTTATCAAAGACCATGAAAATGCTTTGAACATTATACACTTTGAAGCTCCGGTTAGCTTTAAATCCAGGCCTGCAAACTATCTTTTCGGAAAAATAACCCAGATTTGTCATGGCGCATTTTGACGGGTTTGTATGCTCCCTTGATCCAACCCTGGGCTAACAATAGCTTCCCGGCTTCACTTTAAATAAGAACATTCACAACAGAGACAGGAAGAATGGGGGGTAAAACGGGCAATTACTTTTTTAAAAAATTCACAAACAGTAAGACGAATCCCGGCTGCTGATAATGGAGCCAAGTTTCCGGGCACATGACAGATTCACAGCAAAGCTTCACCAACAGCAGCTGACAGGCCCCAAACTGAGAGAGGGACAAGAGACTGGGGGTATGGTGGCTGTGGAGCCAGTGATGGGACTTAGCGGCCTTCACCCAGGTCACTGGCTTTACACCCTGCTGCTGGGACAGCCAGACCTGAGACACTTCTGAGAGGCAGAAGGGACCTCAGGGCAGGTCAAGATCCTGCTTCTAGGGCAACAAGAAGTGGCTGGAAGGCAAAAACCAAAGGAGACAGTGGCCAAAGTCATTCTGTGGTTAGAAATGCAAGGTGGTCTCCACTCTGACAGGTTTCCTGTCCTGCCTTTCTCTGCTGCCTCATCTTGATACATGAAGCTCAGGGACCCACCCCCCAGTCTCTCTCATAGTAAAAAGAGCTGTCTTCTGTGTCTCCTGAGCCACCATCTCGGGGTCTGTCCATGTTGGGGGCAGACGCAAGCCTCTGCCAGTTCCAAGTCAAAGCAAGGAGAAAGCAGCATGGCCGACTGAGAGAAGAGTCAGGACCCAGCATAAGCGGCCCCTGAGCAGCTCCACTCTGCCTCAGGACTCTCAACTTCTCGGCCATTCACACACATACTCAGGAGAGTGCTTTGGAGCACTGTTCAGCCTGGAAGGAAAGGGGGTGGGGCTGGTGAGGTGGCTCGGTGGTTAAAGTGCTGGTTATGTAAGCATAAAGACCCGAGTCTGACTCCCAGAACCGATTTACAAAGGCCAGATGTGGTGCCACAGGCTTGCATTTCCCCTACAGGGAGGCAGAGACAGGGCAGTACCTTAGGCTTTCTGACCAGCCGTGCCAGTGGGATGGATGGACTTCAAGCCAATCTGAGACCCCCATCTTAGAGAACAAGGTGGATGAGTTGGTACCTGAGGATGACATCCACGGTTGACCTTTGGCCTCCTTGTGTATGCCCACCTGCACACGTATGGACGAGAACACACAGCTGTCCACACACAGTAAAGCAGAAAGGCGGCTCCAAGTGACACAGACTAGCCATGGGATGACAAAGACTGAATAGCTCCTCTTATATGGGTGCTTGAGCTCAGACAGGCACAAGACAGATTGGGGGGAAGAGGGGAGAAGGGCAGGGGAAGGAAGGTTGGTGACCTTGGGTCATAGCAGCTTGGAGCTGGCTGTTGGTGGTGGCCGAGCCTGTGTCAATGCACTGAACGGACAAGTGCTCTTGAATAGGATTCAAGACATCCATAGTATGGACGCAGCCCCAGGTCACGTCAGGACGGTTCTAGTTAATGGCTAGCTACACACAGGACAGTAATTCCAAAATACGTATCTAGTGCCACCCTAGCCATCTTAGTCCAATATTCACATGGCAACAAATAACAAGAAGGCACAGAGCCCGACTCTCGAAATGAGTTCCACCATCAAACAATACGCGATTGTATTTTAACTTTTTTAGATTATTTTATTTTATATGTATGCATCTTTGCCTGTGTGTTTGCATGTCTGTCTGTGTGCCATGTACATGCCTGGTGCCCTTGAAGGGCAGAAGAGAAAGTCAGATCCCCTAGAACTGATGTTGCAGGTCATTGTAAGCCACCATGAGGGTGCGGGAAATTGAACCTGGGTCCTCTGGAAGAACAACACATACCTCTAACTGCTGGGCCTCCCCTCCAGCTCAACATGGCTGTAGTTTAGCACATGCATAAACTGGGGCACTTCAGAGCCTAGAGAGGAACCCACATGGCCCCTTCCAGAATCTTCGCTATCATTTAGTGTCTGTTAAGAAATTATTTCCATTAAAAAAAATGTCTAAAAATTCTTTGGGAATTTCACAGGGGAATGCAGTGTGTTCTGATCATGTCCAGCATCAATTTTTTTGTTTATGTCTCTTCCCAGACCATTTTATTTAGTGTTTCTCAACCTTCTCAATGCTGTGACCCTTTAATACATACAGCTCCTCATGTTGTGGTGACCCCCCAACCATACAATTTTTATCGTTGCTACTTCATAACTGTAATTCTGCTACTGTTATGAGTCATAGTGTTTTTCATATGTGTTTTCCAGTGGTCTTAGGTGATCCCTGAGAAAGAGCACTCTCCCTCCAAAAGGGTCGCAATCCACAAGTTGGAGATTGCTGATCTAATAGATCACTCTCCTGATCTCACATTTTTTTTTTTATTTTTGACCCACTTAGTCCAGGGAGCACTTCCCATATACATAAGAGTGTAGGAGCATCCATGAAGCACTGGCAAGCTACCAACCAGGGACCACACACCTACAGAAGATAACTGTCCCTTCCATAAGTAGCCATCGACCGCCACTAGCTGATGAGCTAGAGGTAAGTACCCCTAACAACAGGGGCTGATTTCTTACTATCAGGTACCAACTGTTCTGTTGAATCTGGAACTACCCATTAAACTAAGTTTCTACCACTGAGAAACCTGAAGCCTGTGAAGGGACCCAGGATGGATGGGGGGAAGGGGGGCTCAGAGAGAAGCACCTCCCAGGACAGAGTGGGGGTGGGAGTGCAGCAAGGAAGCAGCCCCAAACTCCAGGACTAATAAATACAGCCCTTCACTCGGGCGGTGATACCGCTCTTGCCTTTTCTTCCAGAAACCCGAGTCAAACTTAGAAGCCAAGGTATGTCCTCTGAGTCAAACTTAGGAGCCAAGGTGTGTCAGAACTTATAGACCCTCTTCTGCCAAATGTACAGCTTCCATTGGGTCCGTGTTGCAGTGAGCCCGTGTGAACTGTCAGGATGAAGGATGGGATGTTTGCTCGCTCCCTCCCTGGCTGTTTTTCATGCTCCGTCTGTGGGGACGGGAAAGAGACTGATGGGTTCTGCCACTTTGCTCAGCGCAGGGGGTTGTGGGCCCACACTCTGCCTCCGACATCATCTGTCTCCCTTTAGTTCACCCTGATGCCTGTTTGAGGTCTTTGTCATCCACCAGACCAAAGCTTATCATTTATTTCTGGCAACTTGTTGAACGAAGTTTTCATTGAGATGTTATTCCATTTAGAAGCTGGTCCTCCCGACATGATGGAGGGCACTGCGTAGAGTTGTCTGTAGAAATTCGGAAAGGGATCATAAAAGAATCTATTGAAGCTGGCTGTGTCTTCAGAATCAGCCACGTGAATATTGTAAATATCTCTACTTCTCAAGATGGAGTGATTTACCCACAGGGCAGGGCCAGTCCTCTCTCACCAGCCTGTGGGATAAAGAGATAGAGTAGGGGAGATGGTCCCTGGGAATCAGCAGCCATGCAGAGCAAGGGCAACCAGAATTTATCTCTGAAATTGCCCCACAGACCCGGGTTTCATCCAAGGAGACCCAATGAAGACACAACTCTAGAGAGCCTCAGCCTAAGCTCCATGGTTAACTTATATGCACACACATATAACACACATACATACATGCACATATGTGCATATACATACACACATACACATAACACATGCATACAAATATATGTGCACATATGTATACACATAATATACACAGACACATAACACACAAACATACACATACATGCACACATATGTACACACGCATAATATACAAACACATACATGCACACACACAACACACACATTTATACACAAACACATAGACAACACACACATACCACAAATATATGTACATGCATACACCCGCATACACATGAATACACACATACACACATTACACACACAAACATAAACACATACACACATATACATGCACACGTGCACATACACACAACACACATACATACATAGACACACATACACACATAACACACAAACATATACACATGCATGCATAAACGTACACACATACATACACATATGCGCACACACACACATAGCTTCACCCCTGTTAGTAGGTCCATTGATATGCCTGACTGACTCATCCTGGAAGGCTTCAGGTGGATTAGGGCAAGGGCTTTGGGGTGAGCCCCAACAGAAGATACTCAGGTGCCACGCCCTCTGGGGTGGATACTCAGCATTATCTGATGATTCTGCAGATGCTGTGTGTCTTGTCAGGATTATTATCGCTGTGATGAAACACCATGGCCAAAAGCAAATTGAGGAGAAAAGGGTTTATGTGGCTTACACTTCCATATTGTAATCCACCACTGAAGAAAGCCAGGACAGAAACTCAAACAGGGCAGGAACCTGGAGGCAGGAGTTGATGCAGAGGCCATAGAGGGGTGCTTACTAGTTTATACCTGCTTTCTTATAGAACCCAAGACCATCAGCCTAGGGACAGCATCACCCATAATGGGCTGGGACACCCCCCATCAATCACTAATTAAGAAAATGTCCGACAGGTTTTCCTGCTCCTGATCTTATGGAGGTGTTTTCTTGAGGTCCTCTCCTCTGGGATGACTTTAGCTTGCGTCAGCTATCCAGCACACGTCCCACTGAGAATGGCACCGATGCTTTGCAGACACCTCCACGTGGTGCCATGCCAGGAAGAGCTAACCTGACTTCCTCCTTGTCAATGCTTAAAGAAGCCAACTATTGCTGGGACTCACCTGTAACCCGAAGCTCGGGGAACACTGAGGCCACCTGAATGGAAACCTGGAGACAGACAGACAGCCGACTAAGGAGAATCAGAAAGAAGCCCGCAACGCATGGCAGCTGCCGGACATCCCTTCCTAGAGTCCTTCAACCCCACTCTGACTCTTGCTCCATTGGGTCCTCATTCCACGGAGTCTTCTTCACTCCTGGGTGGATTTATTAAGGCAAAGCAAAACCAGACTAAACGCAGGAGAGATCCAGCAGTCTGACCCGTGACTTGAGGACACATGCTTGGATTTTAAACCTGCTGCAGGTCAATTCAGACAAAGCTTCATGTGCCATGACAGTTCACAGTCTTACATAAGAATGCTTGATGTTTTTAAAAAAAATGTATGCTGGGGACGGGAGAGATGGCTCAGCAGTTGAAGAATACTGGCTGTTCTTCCAGAGGACCCTGGTTTAGTCTGGGTTCACCTTGCGGCACATACATGGTAGCTTACAACTGTCCATATCTCCAGTTCCAGGGGATCTGACACCCTTACACAGACATACATGCAAGCAAAACATCAATGCACAGAAAGTAAAAACAAGTACCATTTTTAAAAATGTATTCTTGCAAAGCCAAGAGTCTGAGACCAAGGTCCCACAGGGTCCCACAGGGTCCCACAGTAGCTGATGCCCTGTCTGTCTCCTACATGCATTGTCTAGGCTCTGCCGCTCTCTCTGAGAGGGACCTCTAATTAACACACCACTAAGGCAGCTCAGAGTCCTTCTGGCTAATACCCCTCGGGTCCTGGCTGGACTTCCTGAGCCCCTGACACATCCATGCTGGGACTTGAGCTGGCTTAATGTTCTGCAGGTCTTCTGCATGCACACACAAAATTCTGTGGCAAAAAAATAAATAAAATGAAATTTTAAAAGGATTAAAAATATTAATTAAACTACTAAGTTTCTCAAAAGCAAGAAAGAAAAGAATTCTCCTGACCACACCACATCTTTAATATGAATACAGACCTGACGTGTCTAACCCACCTTCTCAGCGCAGGGCCGTCCTCCCTGTTCATGGGGAGAATGGTATCTCTACTGCTTCATAAATCAATGCTCTCTTGAAACAATCCCAGGAAACGACCAGAAGAAAATGAGATGAAAACTATAATTCCACAATCCTTTTATTAGATTCAATAGACATAAAACTACCCAGAAAATTGCCATGGAGATTTCTAAACCTGCCCCTCACTGTCTGCACCTACCTTTCTAGCATCCGTGATGATTTAGGGAGCACCCCTCCAATTGCCCAGTGTGTGAGCACCCACAGCAAAGGAATTTCTGAATGGAGATAGTGTACACACCTGTACATAGGTGTGGTGATGAGTCAGGAGATGGGGATATTGTGATGTTTGCAGAACAGTTTAACTAGGGAGGGAAGACCCACATTCAGGGCACCAATTCATGTTTACAGGTGCCCATTGAGTAAATATGTAACCAGCATTTCTCTCTCTCTTCCTTCCCCTCCCCATACTACTCCCCATCCCTCTCCCTCTCCCTCTCCCCTCTCTTTCCCTCTCCCCTTCCCCTTCCCCTCCCTCTCTCCCTCTCCCTCTCCATGCTATTCCCCATCCCTCTCCCTCTCCCCCTCTCTCTCCCCCTTCCATTTCCTCTTTCCCTCTCCCTCCCCATGC